>JBBPBX010083465.1:0-15519 GCA_038048925.1 Garcialebias charrua | reverse complement strand
ATCTAAAGATGGATCCCTCTTACGTCCCAGTTTGTACTGAGTGATGGACTGAGGAAGATTTGTAGATTTTCGCACGGTTTGCTTAGTTAAAATTGGCAGAGATTGTGTTATGATACAGAACCCTGGCTGTCACACAAAAAAAATCTGTGCTTTTATAATGACGTACTTTGATTAAAGCTCCTACACAAACAGACTTATAGCTCATTATTAAATATATACATTTTCTATTTTAATTAAAAAAAAAACGGTTTGATTGCTTATTTAAATTTATACTGTCTCGTGCAGTCCATCCTGAGCTTTCTGTGCACCCCAACAATAAGTTATCCTACTATGAATTTCATAAATTGGAAATATATGTAGGCTTGATTTAAAAAAAGGTTTAGTTGTTTTTGTCATTTACTATGTCAGATTAACAGTCCCTTAATCACATTATTTGAGAAAAACTATGTTAGCCTGCCATAATTACTTTATTGCATAAGGCTGCAACAAAGGTTTTATAGCCTACTAACCACCATGAGGGATATAATTATGACTGTTGGTGTATGTTTTTATGTTTGGTATTCTGATGCAAATTCAGGGACACTTCTGAAATATTTTGGAGCACCCACTGCCACAGGCCAGGATGAAGAGCCATGCACTTCTTCAACAAACAGCTATCTTCAGCTACGGACTTGGAGCCTCAGGAACAGGAACCACCCTCCTCACCCACAAATGTGTCTCCACATACGTTGTTGGATCCTGAGGACAAAGACCCATCTACATCAACATCCTCCCAGGAGTCTTCAGGTGGGTGTTTGTGTGTGTGAGAGGGGAGAGGGGAGGAGGGACATTTTGACAAGTTTTTTTAATTACATTTTGCCATTATAGAAATGTCTGGAGCTGAACTCCCACCAAGTCCTCCTGCTGAGGATGAGCACGTGTCTGCTGATCCTGCTGACTGGCCTTCAGTTCTGACTGACAAAATGTGCACACTGTTAGTTTGCAGAGGACCAAGTCAAGTAAGAGCTGACTTTGTTTTTCCAAAGAACGAGGATGATGGTAGAAGTTGCCACCACCAGTATTTTTGGAAGACATTAGTTAGTGGTGAAAAGACGCTTAGAAGCTGGTTGGTGTATTCTGAAAAAAACAACAACAGCCTTTTCTGCTTCTTACGGAAGCGTAGTGATGCCACCTGGATAATTTTTTTATCACGTAATAACGTGATACGTATCACGTTATTACGTGATAAGCCCAAAAAAATATTTTCTCTAGGTGGCATCACTACGCTTCCGTAGTTCTGTTGCAAGTTGTTTTCAAAAAGAAATACAAGTCTAACAAATTCAGGACGCACAGACTGGACACATGCAAGTTCTCTGCTCACCTCACATGACACCAGCCCAGAAACACCCACTTTGGATGTTATCAACCATAGCGTTCGGATTGCCCATTATCATCCCCATTCTTAGCGGTCAGATTGCCCCTCCTGTTCCTCCTAGGAGGTTTAAAGGTACGTTAACACCATTACAAGCGATGACAGCAGGCTCCGTTTTTAGCTACGTGGTTAGGTTTAGGGTCTTGGTTAGGATTAGGCACAAGGGTAAGGGGGTTAAGTTTAGGGTTGGTCCTCTGGGTCAGGTTTAAGGTTAGGTTTAGGAAAACGGTTACATAAGCTGAAAAAAACAAAAAACACAACACTTCCGGGTTTACGGAAACACGCTGCCTCCTCACAGCGATTATAACGCTGATAACGTTCTTTTAAACATGCTAGGAGTCAGAGTCAGAGTCAGAGAGTCTTTATTGTCATTTGCACCGCATGTGGTACATGTGATGAAAACGAGATTATGTACACGAGGTCCCAGTTACATCCAACAACAAATGAAAGAGAAAAACAGTAATAACATCTAGAACTAACTAAGAAAAACATCAACTAGTAATACACTAAGCCTAATATAGTGGGAATAAACAGCAGCACGAACATGAGTTTGTATGAGCAGATGGTCACAGATGAACACAGATGAACACAGCAACAAGAAAACAGATCAGCATCAGTATGATGTGATATTTTGCAGTGTTTATTTTTTATTTTATTTTTATTTATTCATGAGTCTAACAGCCTCAGGGTAGAAGCTGTTCCTCAGTCTAGTGGTTCTACACTTGATGCTCCTCAACCTCCGTCCTGAGGGGAGTGGGGCAAAGAGTGAGTGTGCTGGATGAGTGAGGTCTTTCATGATGCAGGTGGCTCTTTTCCTGCATCTGGAGGTATAAATGTCTGTGATTGTGGGGAGACTGACTCCAACAGACTTCTGTGCAGCCTTCACCACTCTCTGCAGAGCTTTCCTCTCTTCAACTGTGCAGCCTCCATGCCACACGTTGATGCTGGAGCACAGGATGCTCTCCACTGCACACCTGTAGAAGGAGGTGAGGACTGGGCTGCTCAGACCAGCTCGTCTCAGCCGTCTGAGGAAGTAGAGTCTCTGATGACCTTTCTTGATCAGGCTGGTGGTGTTGTTGCTCCAGCTGAGGTTATCATTCATGTGTACACCCAAGTATTTGTAGCTGGAGACCACTTCCACTGCAGACCCACCTATTTTCAGTGGGGCATGGGTGTGTTTGTTCCTTCTGAAGTCCACAATCATCTCCTTTGTCTTCTTCACATTCATGTGAAGATTATTCTCTTTGCACCAGCTCTCCAGGTGTTCCACCTCCTGTCTGTAGCTGGACTCATCATTGTTTGTGATGCATCCCACCACCGCTGTATCATCTGCAAACTTAACAATATGACAGCCTGGAAGTGTGGCTGTACAATCATATGTGAGCAGAGTGAACAGAAGGGGGCTCAGCACACATCCCTGAGGAGAGCCAGTGCTGAGGGTTATGGTGGAGGAGGAGAAGTTGTGGATCTTCACGGACTGTGGTCTGTCTGTTAAGAAGTCTAGTACCCAGTTACAAATAGAGGGGCTTAGTCCAAGTGTAGATAGTTTGTCTATCAGAGTTTGGGGGATCATGGTGTTGAAGGCAGATGTGAAGTCCACAAAGAGCAGACGCACGTATGAGTCCTTCTGATCCAGGTGGGTGAGAGCAGTGTGGACCACGGAAGAAATGGCGTCCTCTGTTGATCGGTTCTCACGGTATGCGTATTGATGATTGATGTTGACGGTTGCCTTGATGTGGGACATGACCAGTTTCTCAAAACATTTAGCGACTATCGGGGTGAGGGCCACCGGTCTATAGTCATTCAGACCAGTCACTGTGGAGCTCTTTGGGACTGGGATGATGGTCGCGGTCTTCAGGCAGGTGGGAACTGACTCCAGTGCAAGTGAGGTGGTGAAGATGTCAGCCAGCACCTCACAGAGCTGGTCCGCACATTCCTTCAGAACTTTCCCTGGGATGTTGTCTGGTCCGGTTGCTTTATGAGGATTAATCTTTCTGAGACTGCCTCTCACTTCTGCTGCGGACACCCTGAGATGCTCTTCATCTGGTGATGAGGTGAGTCTGGTGCTAGCTGGTCTGTTTGGATCATCAAAACGTGCATAAAACTTATTGAGGGCATCAGGCAGAGATGGGTCCCTGGGGCATTGTTTGTTTTTGCCTTTGTAATCTGTTATGCATTTAATACCCTTCCACATGCTCCGTGGGTCTTGTGAGGTGAACTGTCCCTCGATCCTCTGTGCATACGTGGCCTTGGCCTTCTTAATGCCATCCTTCAGTTCATTCCTGCTCTTTCTCAGCTCTACTTTAGGAGGTAGATTGTGACAGTTTCGCCGCTACATATGGGGATGATAACAGTTGATAGCTCCCATTGTATGGACTGACAACATCCGAAATTCCGAATCCGTTGCCAGAACACCAAAATTCTGAAAGCATGGAAAGAGTTGGCAGTGAGCAAAGGTGGGTGACAGACTGCTGGGGAGCGTTAAAGCGCTAATCCGCTTATAGCGGACCTAAACAATTTGTTAGCTTTACAACGAATTGACTAACTTTTATAATTCATAAGCGGATTTGCGCTATTTTTATTTAAAATGCAGTACCGCTAATAACTAATTATCTATCAGTAAAAATGAAAAAACTTATTTACGGGCTCTTAAATCAACCGGACGACTGCTAACAGACCATATCCTGTCAGCGCCGGATGTGGTCCGTGACAAAAAAGCGTCCCCTCAGTCTCTTGGCTAGAGAGAGCGCTCTCAGTTAGCAGCCAGTGTGTTACTCTGCAGCCTTATTGCTTGTTTTCGAAGAGTCAGACGAAGAGTTTTTAACATGGAGGGTGAACTTATGGATGTTTCTCAGCGGCCTACGCGACGCGTCTGGATTTAAAAAAGTAGTTCGCCATTTGCCCTCTTCAAAATGGCGGCGGCCACAGAAGCTAAGGACTTTCCAAGAAAACACGGTAAAAACAATTATTTCTTTGCTGAGAAAAAATTTATTTCTTAGCTGACTTTATAGCACAAGGTTTTTCTGAGCTTAATCGTTTCACAAAATGGTAAAATCTGCTGGATTAAAAAAAGTAGTTTGCCGTTTACCCTGTTCAAAATGGTGGTTAGCGTGTTAGCATTAGCTCCGCTAGCTTTGCTAATACATAAGCGCTTTTGAAATTGCGGACCTAAATAAATTAATAAGTGCTTTAGAAATAGAGGAACTAATTTTTGGATTAGCGCTGCCCAGCACTGGAAGTGAGGATGAAAAAAGGGGCAACAATTGATAAAAAAAACAGATGGCACTTTTTGAGGCTGAGAGCGTCAAGGCCCCGGCAGAGCTCTGCGTACGGCCTGTACGCCGCTCTATGCGCGTGTTCTATGCGCACGTGTTCACAGGCATAGCTCTGCGTTCGTTCTCTTGTTAAATGCTCACGTTTTCGCTCCAAATTCTTGTCATAATTTGAGCAGCTGTGCACAGAGCGTTTTACCTACGGGACAAACTGAGGTCGCTGATTGGTCATTTGCTGACACGCCTACTGAATTGATTGACAGGTCGGGGGGAAAAAAAGGCACGAGCTGGCTGGCTGCAGCCGCTGCGGTGTTCTAAACTTTATATGTTAATAAAAAGTTCTAAAAAATAAAAACAGGGAGCGCTGGTCCTGCAGCCCACAGCCCACCAGGAAATCTGTAGAACCTCGTGCAGCCACGTAGGACATGAGTTTAATTCGCTCGTGACAAATTCATTCATTTCAGTCATGGAGTAAACGGAGGAGGAAGCGATTACTTGACTTTTGGCAAAAAAACAAAAGAAAAGTCCAGATCAGCGATGAAGAAGGGGAATTTAATACATTTATGTCACATACAAAACAGTCCGACACCGGGCAGTTTATTGTGAGACAACACGCCTCGCATACGCCGTCGTAAAATTTGAGCTTTGCGCGTTCGTGCCCTGCGGGGCTACGCTTGTGCCTCTGCGTACGTACGGCATACAGCGGCGTACTACCTTACGCAGAGCTCTGCCGGGGCCTTAAGGTGGAGAGCTGTGCTGATACGTCTCACTGCTATAATACAGTCTCTAGCAGTTAGAAATTTGCCACTTAGGGGTAGTGCATTAACAGAGTACCCGAGTTATCGACAGATCGAGTGCTTTGACTTCTATCGAGGCTTTTTTGTCCACCTCGAGTACCCGTAGTGACGTCATCACGTCGCACTGACGTCATTACGTCACATTTCACAGCGCGCGAGGTAGCTTTTAGCTTTTAGTAGATGCTACAAAATGGATTCCTTTGTGCGCACGGATGTTAATGGAGCAGGCCCAGTCTTGCCAAAAAGGTAAAACAGTTTATAATTTTATAAATTATGCTACTCATTGAATCATCTTGTTGATTTTCTTTTCTCTGACCACCGTAGTAGATTGTGACAGCAGGGGGCAGTGTTACATTGCAGGTCACATATATAACACGGCCGAAACGGCTTCCTCTCTCTCGTTTCACAAACAAAAAGCAACAAATATTCATCTCTCTAGACCTATTAAAAACCTATAAACACATTAATCTGTATAAGTAAACCTAAATTTCACAGCACTGCAGGCGGTGGTGCGGTGTGGCTGTGGCCCCATTTGGGGACCACACATGCAAAATTCACTTTTTAATGTTTTTTTTACTCAACTTTGGGTATTTACTTCATAAAAAAACAGTCCTAAGGCCAAAGAAATGCACCCAGTGGTTTATTTACTCTAAGTAGATTTATTTGTCTGTGATAAAAACTGGGGCGGCCGTGGCACAGTGGTAATGACAGTCGACCCCCAATCGGAAGGTCGGAGGTTCGAGTCCCGCATCCGCCCACCATGTGTCGTTGTGTCCCTGGGCAAAACACTTAACCCCGAGTTGCTCCCGGTAGGTCTGGATAGCGCCCTACAAGGCAGGCTACCACTAACGGTGTATGAATGTGTGTATGAATGGGTAGATGGCTCGTATTGTAAAGCGCTTTGGGGCTCCTCAGAAGGGGCTGGAAGGCGCTATATAAATAAGCTCCATTTACCATAAAAACGGTTCGTTTCTCACTCTCTGCAGTTTGTGACGTCACAAACCGCAGCCAATCTGCCACAACCCACCCCAACATGAGTCCAGCCCCTCAACTAGCAACCCCATGGTTAGGCTCAACCCACTTCTGTATTAAACACATGACTGTTGTTTTTCATGATTTCATCTCATCTTTTGTTTATATGTTCTTAATTTCAGTGTACAGCAAACCCCCGACCTACGACCCCATCGACCTGCGAACCACGGGACCTACGAACGTATCATATTTAATAAAAATATGAAATTACTGTATTTTTTTTTTTTTTTTTTATTATTTTTTTGTGTTTAAATGTTCTTAATTTCATGTGTACATCACTTTGTTGCAGCTGTGGTTGTTTTAAAGGCTTTATAAATAATAATTATGATAAAAAATGATCATTTCTGATCATTTTTGTCATGATTGCGCAATAATTGTGCAACTTCCGGTCATAACAGGAAGAAGGTCGGTCATAACAGGAAGAAGGTCGCCAGTCACCGGAGGCCAGCCATCTTAGGGTTAGTCACGGCTACAGGCAGCAAGGTTTGGAAGACTTGTTGATCAGGATTGCCTCATATGGATTAATTACTATCTGGAATCGCTCTGTGAGCTCTGTGGACGTCTCAGGCGGAGAAGCAGCTGCAGATTGATGGCCGATTGGGCCGCACCGCCGCTCCAACACCAGCTCATGGCCTGGCTAGCAGAAGCTAACACAGGCCTCGAGAGCTAACACAGGCCTCGAGCAGCTCCCGTGGTTTGCTCGTCGCGCTGCTCGGCCTGATAACAACAACGCATGGCAACCTAAGATGTCGGCTATGACCATCTCAAAGTAAGAAAATATATTTTTATTTATTCTGTAAATGTGAATAGCAATGTTTAACATTACAGTACACTACTGTACATGCTTAAATGTGTGCGCGCGCTCCGTTAGCATGATAAATAAAGGTTGAATGAATGAATGAATGAATGAATTTTTTTTAAAAATAATTTTCACCCCCTACCTACGAACGGATCGAGCTGCGAACGGTTCTTAGGTCCCAAACTCGTTCGTAGGTCGGGGGTTACCTGTACAGCACTTTGTTGCAGCTGTGTTTTTTTTAAATGGCTTTATAAATAAAGTATAATTGTTATTTTTATGTTTTAGTTCAATTTTTAGTGTATTTGCGATCGCTCCCAACGCGCAGCCGGCAAAAATTAAACGAGCGGACCCCCGGCGTAGGGACCGGCAACGGGACCCTCTTCTGGCGCGATGGAGCGGAGCTTCAACTGTACAGCCTCGCTGCAGCCTCGCAGCAGCCTCGCAGCAGCGAGGACCTTCTCCTTACGGATTAATTTACGGGAGACACTTGGTGAACTTTGTGTTGTCTTGACTGGAACAGCGATAACTCCCAAAATCTCCGCGTGCAACGAGCGGAGCTGGCGAACACCGGAAGAGGAACAAGCTAACATTAGCTTCGGATTCGGGTGGTCTCATGCTAAAAGGAGCAGCAAATTGCGGCGCGCTCAGACGGGTTTCGGTAAGTTATCTTAAGCTAGCACTAACAGTAAGTCAAATGAGTAATAAAAAAAGAGCTAATTTTAAAACAACAACACATTACAGATACTGGCTGTTACAGAGGGCGTAAACAGATCGTTGAAGGGCGTGGACTTCAGAACTTGTATCAGAAACCGGTCGTTCAAAACGAAAGTTAAAAATGGCAGAATTAAAAAGGGTATAATTAATTATCTAAGAATTATTTTGTGTATTAAAATGAATTAATATTGTCAAGATAGCACACAGACATAACATAAAAATTTTAAAGACCTATATGTGGTCTCCTTTAAGTTTCGGTTTCAGCGCCTTACTTTCACTTTTAATATTAATAATAATAACTAATAGTTTTGTTTTTCCTGTGACTTATCTGCAGTATGATAAATGATAGGAGCATAATAAATGCTCCCAATGTTTTGTTAGTCTTTTTTTTTCTTTTTGTAAAGACGTTTTTATGCATTTATATTTATTAATTTATTTTGCATCATAAGACCCTGTGACGTCATCGGCTACTCGAGTGCCACTCGAGTTTTTTTATGTTAAAGTGAAACTCAACACAGGTTGAGACGGTAACTCCTCCCCCAGACCAGATTCAAAATTTCCCTCAAAATGGGCGTGTAGAGAGACAAGCAGGGGAGGAGGTTGGGGGTTGTCCTGTGTTCACGCCCCCTCTAGTGGTAAACTCCCACCCCTCCCCAAGTTTAGATTTCAAAATGGCGGATAGTCGCGTCTTCAGTAAGTAAATGCCTAGACTTGTACTAAAATAACAGTTCTAAAATGTTGTTGCGTGTATTTAATCACACACACACAGCTTAAGCGTATGCTCCTGAACACAGAACACATTAAAAACCTGTGTTTAGCTGCATGGCATGCAGTGTACAGCTGTGTTTTTGTCGTTTGTCACTTTAATTTGCCACATCTTATTACTTAGCACATTACAAAAGTAACGTTTCATATTAAATTTTATTATAAAATATTGATTTCTCCTACCCTCGTTTTGTTTGACGCTTTGGCTTATTTTTGTTATGCAACCAGAACTAAACACACGTTGTTTTTTGAATTGACTATAAATTAGCACCAAACAGTGGTAAAATCTTTTATTTGGTTTCCAAATATCCGTGTTTAGAAACATTATATAAGCTTGTACAATATATATTTGTTAGGACGTGTATACAGTATTTGTTTAAGCTATGTGTCAGCTAATCAAAACTGAGCACAGCACAGCTGATAAGATTAATGAGAAATAATATTTCTTAATGTAAACCAAAGCAATTGCAATGAATTTAAAGAGCGACTAAACCCAAATTTATGTTTTTTTAGCTGATAAACTCCCTAGAATGTGTTTAAAATGTTTCTGAGCACTATTCCTGTGTTAATTTCCATGTATTTGTGCGTATTTGTGCGAGACTCTACTTCCTCAGACGGCTGAGACGAGCCGGTCTGAGCAGCCCAGTTCTCACCTCGTTCTACAGGTGTGCAGTGGAGAGCATCCTGTGCTCCAGCATCAACGTGTGGCATGGAGGCTGCACAGTTGAAGAAAGAAAAGCTCTGCAGAGAGTGGTGAAGGCTGCACAGAAGTCTGTTGGAGTCAGTCTCCCCACCATCACAGACATTTACACCTCTAGATGCAGGAAAAGAGCCACCTGTATCATGAAAGACCTCACTCATCCAGCACACTCACTCTTTGCCCCACTCCCCTCAGGACGGAGGTTGAGGAGCATCAAGTGTAGAACCACTAGACTGAGGAACAGCTTCTACCCTGAGGCTGTTAGACTCATGAATAAATAAAAATAAAATTAAAATAAACACTGCAAAATATCACATCATGGTGATGCTGATATGTTTTCTTGTTGCTGTGTTCATCTGTGACCATCTGTGACCATCTGCTCATACAAACTCATGTTCGTGCTGCTGTTTATTCCCACTATATTAGGCTTAGTGTATTACTAGTTGATGTTTTTCTTAGTTAGTTCTCGATGTTATTACTGTTTTTCTCTTTCATTTGTTGTTGGATGTAACTGGGACCTCGTGTACATAATCTCGTTTTCATCTCATGTACCACATGCGGTGCAAATGACAATAAAGACTCTCTGACTCTCTGTATTTGTTTAAATCAGCAATATTTGGTCCAAAAACGTGTTTATGGTAGCTCTATGGGTTGAACAGAAGATACTGCACGCTGATTTTCTTGTTGGTCTAGACAGTCCACTCTGACATGTCTAGTACACCCTGACGTCACATGCACTGCTGCCTGAATATAAAGTGGAGCCACTCCCCCGAGAAGGTCACTCCCCCTGCAGAGCTCAGGGTGGAGTTGGATCAGAGATTAGCAACATAGCATTAGCATAGAAGAGCTACGATGTTCCATAAAGCTCTTCAAACTGATGTTCATTGTCCACCCACCCTTACACCATCAGGTTACAATCCGTTTGGAGGTGAGTCCCATTTTACACCTTTCATTCCATAATTTATTTTTGAGTATATGACGTGTTTCTTCATGTGCTGTTTATTGCGGCCTGCAGCTTTGCTTCGGTGTGGCTCGCCCCACATAGGTCGTGGCGTTCTGTTGCTGGTCAACGTTAGTTTGTGTTGTAGTTGTGTTTAGATGCTAAGAATCTAGTGTTTCTTATGAACACCGCAGAGTGTGTGAACTCTTATGAACTCAGATAAGGAATACCGCGACATCAAAAACCAATGGAGACTTGCTGTTGCTAATTATAGCTGTTGTACTAGTTACGATGTTTTACCCATATGGAAAAGATATATAAAAAACATATAAAAAACAAGTAACCTTATATCATCCTAAGTGTATGTTTTGTATATTGTACAACATATAAGGCTTGTATGATACATATAAGGCATATATGATTTACTCCTGAAAGTGGCACCTTTTGCATAGATTTCATACAATATATTAAAATGAATTTTACAAGAATCATATAAAAACTATGTATGTTGAATATAAAAACTATGTATGTTGAATATAAAAACTATGTATGTTGAATATAAAAACGATATATGTTGAATATAAAAACGATATATGTTGAATATAAAAACTATGTATGTTGAATATAAAAACTATGTATGTTGAATATAAAAACTATGTATGTTGAATATAAAAACTATGTATGTTGAATACATGGAACTTATATTTCACATATATGTTTCATATGTTTCTCTTTTTAATTTTATACAATAACTTTGTAAAACACTTAAACTTTACATATATGAAGAAATACAATTACATATAAGTTTTTTGTATTGAAAGTACTTTTTTTAAGGAAATTGATGTCTTTAATTTTTTTTTGTTAATGGCTACCAACAAAAAGTATTTATAAAAAACGTATATGAGTATGAACCATTTATATGCATAAATGACAGGTCAGCTTATGAGAATTGCATAACATTAAAAAATTACCTATTCTTATGGTTTCATGCAGTTACCATCAAATTTACATAATAAACACGAGTCACTTTAGAAATTGACAAATTTTTATTTGAACTTATAATGGTAACATGGTAACTAACATGGTAAACGAGATGAAAAAATTAAGCCTTTTAAATAGCTAAAAACTGTCAACACTTCACACTAACAAATTCACAGAACAATGTATTTAATCTCAATTAGACATTTTTACTTTTAGCGCGAAGCTCTGTGATCTTTCCATTGAGCGTGCTTCCAATGCTGGAGGGCTGTGTCCCAGGCCACCGCTCAAGAGTTGCACCTACGTATGAACACAAAAGGGACATGGAAAAAGAATATCAGTACAATTGTTAATTTGAAAGAAACCAAGAAAAATCAACATTAGAAGGTTATTTACATCAAGGTGTGGGGGTTAAAACATTTTATATCACTCTATATGTCTACTAAGAAATACCCTGATGCATGCTCAATAATCCAGGTAGAAAAATCTAAAAAAGCTAAGTCTGGTCCTCTGGACATTCAAAAAACAAAACAAAAACAAAGCAAAAAAAATTTAATAAAAAATGTAGAAACGTTTCGTCTTTCGTCCGAAAGACGTCCTCAGTCTGAGTTGCTGTATTCAGCTCAGTCTTATACAGGTAGTCCCCGACTTACGAGCGAGTTCCGTTACAACGAGGTGCTCGTAACACGGAAATCTTGTAATTTGGAACGGCCGCCACGTGTCTCGTAAGTCCGGAATTTCGCTCGTAAGTTGGAACGGTTTTGCTAGCGCGACTACAAACACTCGTTTTTCATCGAAAAACTGCTTATGAGTGCATAAAAATGATCGGAAACGTGTGTCCACATGTTTAGCTAACGAACTGTGGTGAAAAAACACAGAAAAACTCAGTATTTTTTGCGTTTTTTCCAAAAATTCGCCAGCTCGTAAGTCCGGAACCTCGTAAGTTAGAGCGCTCGTAAGTCGGGGACTACCTGTAAATAGCACCCCCTCACAGTGGATCAACCAGTTGGCTGATCCACTGTGAGAGGGTGCTATTTATAAGACTGAGCTGAATACAGCACCTCAGACTGAGGAAGTCTTTCGGACGAAAGACGAAACGTTTCTACTATTTTTTTTGTGCTTTGTTTTGTTTTATTTTTTGAATGTCCAGAGTACCAGACTTAGCTTTTTTAGATCTACTAAGAAATCCATTTCATAAAGTCAAGGCCCAGGTATAGCTCGGCGTTCGGCCGTACGGCGCTCGACGCAGTTCGAGTGCGAGGCACAAGCGTAGCCCCGCAGGGCACAAACGTGCAAAGCTCAAATTTTACGACTGCGTACGCGTGGCGCGTTGTCGTACAATAAACTGCCTGGCGACGGACTGTTTTGGATGTGACACAAATGTATTAAATTCCTCTTCTTCGTCCCTGATCTGGACTTTTCTTTTGGTTTTTTTTGCCAAAAGTCAAGTAATCGCTTCCTCCTCCGCTGACTCCATGACTGAAATGATGAGGAAATGAATGAATTTGTCACGAGCGAATTAAACTCGGGTCCTACGTAGCTGCGCGAGGTTCTGCAGATTTCCTGGTGTGCTGTGGGCTGCAGGACCAGCGCTCCCTGTTTTTTATTTATTTATAACTTTTTAATAAGATATAAACACAAAACACCGCTGCGCTGAAGCAGCCGGCTCACCTTTTTTTTCTCCCCCCGACCTGTCAATCAATTCGGTAGGCGTGTCAGCAAATGATCAATCAGCGAACGTTTCTGCGCTGTGGCTTCTCAAATTATGTCAAGAATTTGGAGCGAAAACGCGAGAATGAACGTGAGAAAAAACGCAGAGCTGTGCCATTTAACGCGCGCGAAGGGAGCGGCATTCGGCCGAAAGCAGAGCTATACCTGGGCCTTAATGAACCAGACACAGTACACCAAACTGTTAATGTGTACTGTAGTCACACTGACACAATAAAAGTCTGAAAACTTACTGTAGATAGCATCCAGTTTTTTTGTCCAGAGGTAGACGAGCATCTCCTCGGCCTCGTTTCCCCCCTCGAAGATTGCTGACCAGCAGAGTCTCCGCAGGAAAGACTGCTGGGAGCAGATGCCTCACAAAAACTGTAGCCGAGTTTGCATTGGTAGCATAGGCCCAAGCCAGTTTCTCGACCGTCACTCCAGTCCCAGGATGGATCTCCACCTGTTTAATGGAGACATGCAAAAGGTGCATTTAGGATACTGTATAGTGATGAATGTTTTTATTCATTCTTTATCCAATCACCTTAGATGACAGGGTATCCCTTGTTGATGGAATGACCGACTCACATGGGGAGCTTGAGGGTGTAGGTCTGGAGAGGGACGGCAATGAATCTGCAGATGATGGACCAGGCCTGGACTGCAGAGAACTTTTTGAGGTGGCAGTTGTGGTGTGTTCAGTTCTGAACTGTACCTCTTAGGATGTTCAGCTAGATTAATTACAGTCTTCATAGACTTTAGGAGTTCAGGCAGATCTGTACCAATTAGATAAAAAAATATTGTTCTTTATTACAAAGTTCAGTTTTGTAAAAACAGATTAAATTATTTGAATTTTATTGACTGTGTAATTGTTAAATGAGTGAAGTGATACCTTGAAAAACCAACTCCCTCAGTTTAGCATTCTCGTCTTTCAGTTCCTGGATCTGCCGCTTTAATTCAATCACTGTCTGACTTTCCTCATGTTGAAGGTCTGAAGGCGGAGTATCACTGTACATGGCGAGGAATTCCTCTGCAGGGTCCTTCCCAGTGAGAGCTTTTGGCTTCTGTGTACGCAATGATAAAGAGAGAACTGTCAGTATATTTGTATGATACCGAACTCTAAATAGACAAAAGAAAATTGATGTCACCTTGGCTTGAGTCAGAATCTGAGTCTCATCTGTATCCGAGCAGTCAGAATTGTGTTGGTATTTTAGAGGGCGGACAGATACCCTCTTGGTCAGCTCTAAAGGAATGGATGGGTGGAGCAATAAAAAATAAAAATAAAAAACAAACTCAAAAAGTGACCTCGTAAGTACTCACTAGCTTTGTTCAGTAGTTCTGTGGAGGCGTTGCATAGTTTGGCAGCTGGACACCTACACAGGTGATTTAAAGAAAAATAAGCATGCCCATTTTTAATAAAAGGGCTTACTAAAAAGGTCATTACTTTTGAAAGCGGAATTAAAAAATCTACATTACCTCTGACACGCTCTTCTTCATCAGAAGATGTTAATCCTGCAAAAAAAGTTCACAAACATTGATGTGAAAAAAGTTTTAGGCCCAATTTTTGTCAGCAGATTACATATGTATAAATCACTTGAGAATGACAAACATACCGCTTAAAAAAACCTCCGGAGCTACTTTTTAAGTGCGACTCCTTTTGGATTTAGTCACCATGTCCAGGTCCTCCTCATCCTGCTCTGCCTGACTAGTCAGGTTGTAATTCTCACACTCACAACGTTTGGCTTAAGTGAGGAGAGAGAAAAAAACACATTTCAACAATATTTGGATTAAGATATACATTTCATTTTAAATGTATCAAAACTTACCAGAAGTACAGTACTTTTTATCTTTATTAATGGGATGTCATCCAGTCACCCCCAGGGTTAATTTTATCCCTCATTGCCTGTTTGGTTTTTGTGGCACTCATCTTATTTGGCCAATTACCACACTTCACTAGTATTGGCCAGAATTGGACACCACTACTTTTGAAAAGTGGGACACCATCAATGTTTACAGTAATCTGCACATCATTGCTGACGTAAATAACGACAGATCCCCTTCTCTAGGTCACAGTACATGTACTGCCCGCCACATTTAGGCTCCGTGGTGTTACACTGTGGTGTAGTAGTGTATGGCAATCCACAGGCAATGTGTCCTTGTTTTCTTAATATGGCCAATAAACCATTAAGTGCTCTGTGTGTCAATGTGTGTTCTAAGGCCCAGCCATTACTGTACTGTAATGTAGTTCACTTCGCCTATCCTAACACAGTACCCTACATAAATATCAAAAAACACATACAGTACATTTAGAGACAATTTAGAGACAATTACAGTAAATCAAAAAATAAAATGTCTTACTTTGAGCTGGTCAAGCGGCCTGTCTCCGTCTTTTTAGCATGTTAGCTCC
>JBBPBX010083464.1:0-15520 GCA_038048925.1 Garcialebias charrua | reverse complement strand
GTATTTATATATATGTATATATATATATATGTGTATATATATATATATATATATATATATATATATATATATATGTATATATGTTTGTTTGTTTGTTTATTTGTTTTGCTTTGGTTCAGATGATGAGCAGAAAATGACTGAATAGTAAGTTTTCACAACTTACAACTTTAATATGCCAGTTGTCACAAACTACAAACAACCCTGAACTGGTTAAAGACAAAACCACATGTTAGGGTTTGAAACTATAGAATATGATGCTTCCATCACAAAATAAAATCACTGAATAGTTATTGTTGCCTGGATTCAACACAAACTTCCCTGCAACACTCTGTCTCATGATGCATCACTGTCTTGTAAAAGCAGAATGTCAATGCTTTTATACTTAATGGTTTGGGTAAACCAGTGCATGCTTCACAGCCTCTCTAGTTATTTTAAAAGAATCCATGTTGAGTGAGAGGTTTAAAAGTGGGTACAAAATTAAAATGCTGGTGTTCATCATTTGTTCAGAATTGTTTTCTGACTTTGCTCATTATTTTCTTTAATCTGAAAATTTCTTGGTCAGTGAACCCAGTTTCTGTTTTGTGCCTTATGTGATGTCTGGCTGAGTCATAAGTTCTCAGGTTTGGAAAGTGACTTTCAACTTTAACTCGTCTCAGTCCTTTTGCCTGTTTGAGGAAGGACAGTAAAGTTTCCACAACGGGGTTCAGTCAGCCTGTGACACAGAGTCACTAGAGCACCAGTCCTCACTGTGTCCACTCCCTCATCTCTGTACACATTTTGCTGGCCCGCGTGCAGCAACTTCAACATTTTTTTCTCTTCCCTTGTTTCTTCACCTGGTTTGGGGGGCCCCAGCTCCATCTCTTCTACAGCCGCCCCTGCTTTCTCCTACATCAGCTCCTTTGCCTCCGTTCCTGCACTTTTTATTTCTCCATTCACCTCCACCTCCACTTTCTCTTCCTTATCACCAGCGGTGGGTGGGGGGCCGGCCGCGCGCACCCCCCTCCCCCGCTGGCAGCGGGAGGGGGCCAAGTGTGCGCACCCCCCCTCCCCCGCCGGCAGCGGGAGGGGGCCAGCTGCGCTGAAGCAAATAGATAAAATCATCCAGTTTTACATGAAACCTAACAAGAACAGTTTTGTCCTGTGTGAGACAACGTGTTTGAGACTATCCGTTCACAAAAAAAAGCTTAGGGGGCGGGGCGGAGGCTCCTGGGGCCCCTAAAATTCCGGGACCAGGGGCTTCAGCCCATAGTAGCCCCTGCGAAAATCCGGGCGTGGGCCATCAGAGTCCAGTAAAACACCACCAGTGACATTTAGTATACACTGTACAATTATTAATGTTTGATCATTTTTATAAGAAAAATGAAATAAATGTAGCCATCAGAGTCCAGTAAAACACACCAGTGACATTTAATATATAAAATTATTAATGTTTGATCATTTTTTATAAGCAAATTGAAATAAATGTAGCCATCAGAGTCAAGTAAAACCCCACCAGTGACATTTAGTATATGAAATTATCAATGTTTGATCATTTTTTATAAGCAAATTAAAATCAGAGTCCAATACTGTACAATAACCTGGCACCCTAACTCCACAAACAAACAAAGAAAAAAAAACCTCACCAGTTCTTGCAGTCAGCTGAGCTGAAGGCTTTTTTCACAAACAGAGCCATCTAAAAATTTAGAGGCATATCAGTCAGGAATGGTAATATAATAATATAAGCATTAGATAAAGACTAGCATTCGCATGCTAGCTCCAAAAACAAACTCACCAGTTTCCACTTTTAGAATGAACAGGCTTTTTCCCAAACAGAGGCAGAGCCTCTAAAAGTTGAGAGACATATCAGTCAGAAATGGCAAACAGGCATTAGATTAAGGGCTTTCAATGATTTTAAACTTACCTGAGCCAGCCTGCTTGAGTCACTGACTGCACGGTTCATTTCCCAGACAAAAAAAAACAAAAGACCGGAAGTACATGATCTGCAGGTAGAGCTCACGTTGGACGTGTCCAAGGCGCTGAAATCTGCGCCCAGCATCTTCCCATTGTTTTGCAACGTCGTGGAATAACTGCGCATGCACCATTATTAACGAGAGTCTATGGATAAGATTCAAGCGTCCCCAGGAAAGGAAATATGTCCCCAATCAGAAAACTTTTTTTGAAACAAACAATATAACTCATCATTACTCATAAAATATTTATCTTACACAGCTAAAAACATATATGCATATATTTCGAAATGTTTTTATTTCATTATTTAATTTTTTTTTTTTAAGTCTTCAATGTAAAATAGTCCAGAGGTTCCAGTGGGGCGGCGCCCAAGCGCCCCCTATTGGCCGGCCGTCCCTGCTCAGAGCCGATCCTTGATGCAACCCCACCTCCATCTTGAAGCTACCTGTCACACTACAGCACATCTCACCACTGTCCTGCTGTCCTCATACATGTCCTGCACCAGTCTAACATACTTTTCTGCCACTCCAGATTTCCTCATGCAATACCACACCCCCTCTCTTGGCACTCTGTCATATGCTTTTTCTAAATCCACAATGGAGTTCTTTCTGACCCTCTCTGTACTTCTCCATCAGCATTCTCAAAGCAAAGATGGCATGTGTGGTGCTCTTTCTTGGCATGAAACCATACTGCTGCTCACAAATAGTCACCTTTCGTCTAAGTCTTGCTTCCACAACTCTCTCCCAGATCTTCATCGTTTCGCTCATCAACTTAATTCCTCTGTAGTGGCTACAACTCTGTACATAACCTTGTTCTTAGAAATGGGGACCAGCACACTTCTAAACCATTCCTCAGGCATTTTCTCACCATCAAATATGTCCATTAAATATTTGAGTCAAAAACCTCACTGCCATCTCTCCAAGACATTTCCAAACCTCCACTGGTATGTCATCAGGTCCTACTGCCTTCCCCTTCTTCATTCTTTTCAGAGCTTTCCGGACTTCACCCTCACTAATCTTTCCCACTTCCTGGTCCACAGTTTCTATGACCTCCACTCTTCTTTTTCTTTCATTCTCTTCATTCATTAGCTCCTCAAAGTACTCCTTCCATCTTCCTGCCACACTCTCCTCACTTGTTAGAACGTTACCATTCCTATCTTTAATATGCCTAACCTGCTGCACATACTTTCCAGCCTGATCCCTCTGTCTTGCTAATCGGTACAAGTACAGCAAACCCTCGAGTTACGTCAGGGATTGGGACCTACGGGTGTGACTTAGGTCGATGTTGTCGTACCTCGCGGACCAAAAACACCTGCCTGTCGTAGGTCCGCGTTTCTGACATAGGTCGCGGCTATACCGCTAACGGAGCGCCGCACACATATTTAACGGCATGAGACTGAACAAGCAGACATACTAGGCCATAAACATGCACAGAACTTTACATGTACTGTACAGTAAATGAATACTGTACAATAAATAAAAAATATAATGTCTTACTTTGAGCTGGTCAAAGCCTGCCTTCGTCTTTTAGCATCAGCTCGCACCCGTCCGAGCTCCCCCAGCTTCCTTACGCTCCACACGCACACACGTGGTCAAAACTGTTTAAAAGAATGACTGTTAGCTTCTTAACTTCATACATTTGGAGCCAGAAAAAAAAAACTTACTGAAAGCCGTTTCTCCGCGATGTTTCTCCATCCAAAACAACTGCTCGGCGTTAGCTACGGTTAGGCCCCGCCATTAGCAGCAATGGTTAGCATGTCAGTTCATTCAAAAAGGCTGTCGGCTTTGTATCTCCGCGTTAGCTCGGTGTCCCCCGACTGCCAGGCGGACATTTGCGGCGAGCTCCCGGCCGCAGATGGCCCCTCCGCGGCATGTCGGCTCGGTGTCTTCGCCTGTGTTAGCTGCTCTGTTAGCTGCTGTCGTTAGCATGTCGGGCGGCGTTGTGGGAGCGATCGCGGGGCGATCCGCGGCTGCTCCTCCGGGCCTGAGACGTCCACAGAGTTGACCGAGTGTTTCCAGCTAATTTATCCGTATGAGGCAACCCTGATCGGACACACGGTCCTCTAGAGCCAGCTGACAGGAGCCTGGTGGAGCTCCATTGACCGCAGTAGACAATTGTAAAATGGCGACCGGAAACGACCGGAAGTTGCGTAAATACGATAAAATTGTAATAAAAACATAATATTAATAATTATACTTTATTTATAAAGCCATTTAAAACAACCACAGCTGCAACAAAGTGCTGTACACATGAAATTAATAACATTTAAACACACAAAAAAAAAAATATATATAATATATTTTTTAATCATATTTTTATTAAATATGATAAAATCGTAAGTCTGAGTTGCCGTAGGTCGCGGGTGTCATACCTCGAGGGTTTCCTGTACTTCTCGCCCTCTTTAGTGTCCAGTCACTCATACAAATCATTGTACGTCCTCTGCTTTGCCTTAGCTACTTCCCTCTTTGCTCTATGTCCCATCTCCTTATATTCATGTCTCCTCTCTTCAGTCCTCTCACTGTCATATTTCTTCTTGGCTAATCTCTTTCTTTGAATGGCATCCTGCACTTCACTATTCCACCACCAGGTTTCCTTATCATCCATTCTCTGTCCAGATGACACACCAAGTACCTTCCTACCTGTCTCTCTAATTACTGTTGCTGTAGTAGCCCAGTCACTTGGAAGCTCTTTCTTACCACCCAGAGCCTTTAACAGCTCGTCTCTGAATTTCTCACAACATTCTTCCTTCTTTAGCTTCCACCATTTGGTCTTCTTCTCTGGTTTTACTCTTTTTCTCTTCTTCGCAACAACAGTCATTCTACACACAACCATCCGATGCTGTCTGGCCACGCTCTCCCCTGCCACAACCTTACAGTCTCCAATCTCCTCAGGTTTCCTCTTCTACACAGAATGTAGTCGACCTGTGTACTCCTTCCTCCACTCTTATAGGTCACTCTATGTTCCTCCCTCTTTTGGAAATAGGTATTGACTATAGCCATTTCCATTCTCTTGGCAAAATCCACCACCATCTGTCCTTCCTGGTTTCTTTCCTTGACACCAAACCTACCCATCACTTCCTCATCCTCTGTTTCCTTCACCAACATGTCCATTCAGGTCTGCTCCAATCACCACTCTTTCCTCCCTGGGAATACTCTCTATCACTTCATCCAAATCTTTCCAAAATGTATCTTTCTCCTCCCCATCACATCCAACCTGTGGAGCATAACCACTGACTATGTTTAGCATCAGACCTTCTACTTCTACCTTCAGACACATCACCCTATCTGACACTCTCTTCACCTCTACTACATTCTTTGCCAACTCCTCCTTCAGGACCACCCCTACTCCATTTCTCTTTCTATCCACACCATGGTAAAACAGTTTGAACCCTGCTCCAATGCTGCGGGCCTTGCTGCCCTTCCACTTGGTCTCTTGGACACATAAAACATCTACCTTCCTTCTCTGCATCATGTCAGCCAGCTCTCTACCTTTGCCTGTCATGTCATTGTTGTCCCCTAGTTGTCTGGTGTCTCTGTGTTGTCCCTGCTTGTGTCTCAGCTTAGTTATCAGCTTGTGTTAATTTTGACCTGCTCCAGTTTAATCTGGCATGTTGTCCCCTAGTTGTCTGGTGTCTGTGTTGTCCCTGTCTCAGTTTAGTTATTATCAGCTTTTGTTAATTTTGCCCTGCTCCAGTTTAGTCTTGCATGTTTAGTTTACGGTAATTCTCTGTCCTACTGCAGTTTAGTTATTATTCATGCATCAGCTTGTGTTTAGTTCAGCCCTGCTCCAGTTTAGTCTTGCATGTTTAGTTTACGGTAATTCTCTGTCCTACTGCAGTTTAGTTTTAATTCATGCATCAGCTTGTGTTTTGTTCAGTCCTGCTCCAATTAGTCAGATTCTCTTCACCTGTGTCATGCCCTGCCTGTGTATGTACAGTAATCAGTTCTCTCTGTCTTGTCATTTGTCTCAGGATTGTCCTTTAATGGTGTCATGTTTCTGCCCTCTGTTCCTAGTCTTTGTCTCTAATCTCAGTCCTAGTCCTAGTCTCAGTCTTAGTTATTTAGTAAGCTTGCTGCCCTGACAGCCTTTTGTTTTGTTTTTGTAAAATAAAGACCTTTTTGGATTTTTCCTGAGCCTCCTGTCATCTTCCTGCATATGGGTTCAACACTCCTTGTTGGTAGAACGTGATATGTCATTGTCCCCACAATCCATTGGATTAGAGTTGCAACCCTCACTCCTACATTCTTCACTTTCCTCTTCTCCCTCTGTCTCCTGACACATTTCCCTCCTCTGGGTCTTCGACTAACAGTATCACAATTTCCGCCGGCACCCTGTTTGTCAACAGCACCGGTGGCGGTCGTTGTTAACCCGGGCCTCGACCGATCCGGTATGGTTTCACTTTGATGAACTCTCATTATGGTTTTGGCAAAAGTGTTTTACATCAGATGCCCATCCTGACACAACCCTCACCATTTACCCGGGCTTGGGACCGGCACAAGAGATACACTGGCTTGTGCTCCCTAGTGGCTGGTTTGTCACAGACAAAACATATACTGTATCAGAGTCAGAAGAGTCAGAGTCAGAGATTCTTTATTGTCATTCGCACCACATGTGGTACATGTAATGAAACAACATTGTGTACACAGGGTCCCAGTTGCATCCAACAATAAAATGTAAAAGAAAAACAGTAATAACATCTAAGATATGAACTAAGAAAAACATCAACTAAAAATACACTAAGCACTAATAGCATAGAAAAACATTACAGTACTACAAACAGCAGCACGGACATGAGTTTGTATGAGCAGATGAACACAGCAGAATGAAACAGATCAGCAACATGATGTGATTTTTGCAGTGATTATTCTGGTTATTTATTCATGAACAGCCTCAGGGTAGAAGCTGTTCCTCAGTCCAGTGGTTCTACACTTAATGCTCCTCAACCTCCTTCCTGAGGGGAGTGGGGCAAAAAGTGTGTGTGCTGGGTGAGTGGGGTCCTTCATGATGCAGGTGGTCCTCTTCCTGCATCTGGAGGTGTAGATGTCTGTGATGGTGGGGAGACTGACTCCAACATCTTCTGTGCAGCCTTCACCACTCTCTGCAGAGCTTTTCTTTCTGCAGCTGTGCAGCCTCCATGCCACACGTTGATGCTGGAGCACAGGATGCTCTCCACTGCACACCTGTAGAAGGAGGTGAGGACTGGGCTGCTCAGACCAGCTCGTCTCAGCCATCTGATATATATATATATATTTAAAGCAAATGTTCCATTCATTCAGAATTGAAAAAGACTTCTGGACAGAAGTCGAAACGTTTTCTGCAACAAATAAAGTCCAGTTGATCCTGTATTGAACGCCTTTTTTGATATCAAATGTAATAATAAGTCAATGAGGAGCTGTTTATCACAGTACTGTGCTACTGGTGCACTTAAAAGGCAATATATCCTCAGAGATTTCAGGAAGGCCTCTGGTCCTGACAACATACCTGGTCGTGTGCTGAAGGACTGTGCAGGGGAACTCGCAGCGGTCTTCACGGACATCTTCAACATCTCACTGAGCCTGAATGCTGTTCATCGACTTCAGCTCAGCATTCAACACCATCATCCCCCAACAGCTCATCCTTAAACTGGACAGTCTGGGGCTGAACACCTCAATGTGTAACTGGCTGCTAGACTTCCTGACCGGGAGACCACAGACAGTACGGGTCGGGAGTAACACATCTAGCACCATCACATTGAACACAGGGGCCCCACAAGGATGTGTGCTGAGCCCCCTTCTATTCACCCTGCTAACACACGACTGCACACCATCATACAGCTCCAACCACTTCATCAAGTTTGCGGACGACACAACAGTGGTAGGTCTCATCAGCAACAACGATGAGACGGACTACAGGAACGAGGTGAGCCGCCTGGCCTTGTGGTGCGGACACAACAATCTCACTCTCAACGTGGAGAAGACAAAGGAGATTGTTGTGGACTTCAGGAAGAGGGATGCACAACATGCCCCTCTGACCATCAACAGCACCACAGTGGAGAGAGTGGACAGCACCAAGTTCCTGGGAGTGCACGTCTCGAAGGACCTGTCCTGGAGCAGGAACACTGCATCACTGGCCAAGAAGGCTCACCAGCGCCTCTACTTTCTCCGCAAGCTGAAAAGGGCTGGAGCTTCAACCCCCATCATGTGCACCTTCTACAGGGGTGCCATAGAAAGTGTCCTGACCAGCTGCATCACGGTGTGGTTTGGTGCATGTACTGCATCATGCCGCAAGAGCCTCCAGCGCATCGTGAGAGCAGCTGAGAAGATCGTCGGCACCTCCTTCCCCTCACTGCAGGACTTACACAGCAACCGCCTCACTCGGAAAGCCCACTGCATGGCAGGTGATCCCACACACCCACTACACAGCTGCTTCAGCCTGTTGCCATCAGGGAGGAGACTGAGGAGTCTCCAGGCTCGAACCAGCAGACTGAGTGACAGCTCTGTTCATCAGGCAGTCAGGATGCTAAACACTCTGCCTGCTCTGCCCCCCCTCCCATTTGAACTGCCTTAACACTAAAAACTTTCTCACACATTACCACACAACACAAAGATTTTAACACTGGACTCTGTGTCATCAAACGGGTTATTCACTAAACTCTCGGTCATGTGCTCATTCAGTTTGCACTACTTCTCATATTTGCACTAATGTTTGTATTACATCACTGCCTATAGTCATAATACTGTTTACATTCTCTGTTTACATACTACTGGTTACATTCAATGTTTACATTTATTAATACTGCTTACATTTATTACTACTGTTTACATTTCCACTACTTTTATATCTACACCACTGCTGATACATATACAGTATTCTCTGACCAGCCTTATTTAAGGATGCCCAATGTGCCTTACTGCATATGCCACTTTTGCCTCTATAACAACATCAACTACCTCATACATATACTGTGTACATTAACTCATATGCTGCTTTGCCACTTTGCAAATGTCAATGCTAGAACCTTTAGTTTATTTTATAGTTATACTTTTTATACTTTTTTTATACTAGTATGCAAAAACTCAGGACAGTATTATGTTCATTAAATGTTTAGTGTTTTAGTTTTAGAGTTGGTGTAAATTTTTATACTCTTATACCATTATGCAAAAACTCAGGACAGTTTTACAGTTTTACTATTTTATGCTTATGTCTATTATTATATGTGTAGCACCTCTGCACACTTTATGCTGAAAACCTAAAATGGAGGGTGCTTGGGTTCGGTATCAATCTGGTACCCCAATCGGTGTGCAGCACCAATGACCTAGTTTAATACAAATAGGACCCAGAGAAACAGTGTAATTTGAGGCAAAATGATTCAGCCTTAATTTATTAAACTAAATAACCTAATAGTGAGTGACAGGAAGTTTAACTAGTCACCACCATAAACTTTATAGCCGGAAAACTCTTAAAATTTAAACAAAATACCTCTTCACATAAGGCAGAACAAAAGGAATATTACAGGTCTTTTTTTTTCTTTTCACCAAAGAACAACAGTAAATGTCCATGTACATCAATATACACAGTCCTGTACAAAAAGTAACCCAGTCAATTTATTACTCACAACCTCCAGAAGAGTGGGAAAAACGTTGCAGGCCTGTTACAAAAACCCAGAGTTTTTGTAAATCCCAGAGGAAACTTTGAGAACGTTGCAATTCACTCGTCCTCTTCTTCTCCCACGTCCATTGAACGCAGCAGCAGAGCCCGCGAAACTGAAACTCCTCAACTCAAAGCTCGCCAGGACTATTTGCGTCTGTATCCTCTCGTCCCTCCCTTCGCGTCGACCAAGCTCCTCCAACTTTGTCTTAAATTTGTCCTCACCAAGGCGCTTTGTCCAACTTTCTCCCTCTTGAGTCTGTATCTTCTCACTTTTTCCTCTGCTCGTCTGCCCGGCTCGGTTCTGCATCAACCCGGTTCGTCCCGCCTTCCTCTTCCCTCTTCACCAATCACGAGTCACGCACTGGACGAGCAGTCCCAGTGACCAATCAGGAGGCTCACCTACTGGACGAGCAGTCCCAGTGACCAATCAGGTGGCTCAACCAAATAAATACACAGTGCATCTTACGTCAAACTAATACTTCTTCCACATGCAATATTTACATAAAATAATGCTCAATTGATTTACAAAATACAGTTTTATTTACTTAGTAACTATATTTACCCTTAATATTATTTAAATATTAAAGTAAGGGAAAATACAAGTGTATTTCTTTCAGAAACAAGAATATGAAAAACCCATAACTGTCATCAATGTTATGCATTAGTAAATAAATGTTTACTTTTAATATATTTGTGTTTTGTCTTGAATTATGTAAGACTTCTATTAACCTCATTGTTACCTTGTAGAAACCTCAGTTTATCCACTGGGCTACATCTTCCCCCTGCTAGAAGATTTTGATGTCCTCATCAAATCAAAAGTTAGACAACTAACAGAGGCTAACATTAAAACTAGTTTTAATGAGAACTTAACCTTGAACATGTTTCACACATGGCCAGGGGGTGACACCAGAAGGTATGGCAAAACTGGCTTCTGGGGACTTGGTAGGTTCCACTTCCCACCAACACTCCATGGCTGAAGACTGTCACTGGCTGGTCAGAAGGCTTGCCGAGTTCATCGTAGGTCAATCGAACTACAGGTCGAACAATTCTCCTTGATCTTTCAGCAGGCATACGTACTGAGTTGAGGTCTGTTTCCTCCACTAGGTCATCAAGTGCTGGAGCAGGGATAGTGGCGTCGTCTGAGTAGGTACTAGGAACTGCCTCTAACTCTCCCAAGTCTTGGACTGATCTTGGTTGGTCAGTTTCACTGGTGGTGAGCCCAGATAATCTGTTGGAAAACTCTGGATGAGTTAGCAGTCCATCCAAGTCAACTCCCAATGGTTTGGATAAGTATACTTCCTCGTACTCTGAGTCTGAGTACATTTCCTCATCCCTGTGGGAAGACCTTTGGAGTCCACTTTCCCTTTGTAGTTGTGCTCTTGTCATACATCTCTTTGGTGGTTCTGTCTCACTATCATCCAATGGAAGTCTCACAAGGTATCCAATAGGCAACAAGTGATTCCGATGAACCGTCTTCTCTGGACCTCCACCTCGTTCAGGTTTAATTGTGTAAACAGGGAGATTGGGTAATTTATCCACAACAAGGTAAGGCATAGGTCTCCATTTGGTTTTCAGCTTTTGTTTTCCTGTCACACCAAAGTTTTCCAGTAAGACTCTGTCACCTTTTTCCAGAACTTGTTCTTTCACATGCTTATCGTGAGCTACCTTGTTCCGTTTATGGTTCTTGTCAGCGGTCTCTGTCGCCAAGTTGTAAGCTCTCTCAAGATCTTTCTTCAGCTTGGTGACATACTGATGGTAGGAGACAGACTTTTGACTTTCATCCGACACACCAAAGCAAATGTCTATTAGTAGGGATGTGCCAATCGATCGGTAACCGATCGATCGGCACCGATAACCGTTAAAGCGGATGTGATCGGCTTTTGCCTTCAATTACCGATCACAGAGCTGAGCAGCAAGCCTGTGCAGCATTCAGTTTGTCCCCCACCCCGCAGTTTCACCCCGCTCCTCCCCGCTCCTCCCTCCCTCCCTCCCGCTCAGTGGGTATAAATTGCGCACGCGCGTAGAGGAAGCAGCTAGAAACAAACATGTCTGCCGTCTGGAAGTTTTTCACCGTGTGTGAGCAGGATTCAAAGTTTGCAAACTGCAAAACATGCGAAGAAAAAGTACCTCGTGGAGGAAGTATGACGAAGGCTTTCAACACTACAAACCTAATTCGTCATTTAAAGACCAAGCACTTGGAAGAGTTTGGTGAGTTTTCGCGTCTCGCAGCAGAGAAGACACGAGGAGCAGCAGCACTCGGACGACAGCTAACGCAGCCCACACTTGCTAACACTCGCCCGTACGAGCGTGACGGGCAGAAAGCTAAACAAATAACCCGAAAAATCATAGAATTCATCGGGCTAGATGACCAGCCGTTCTCAGTGGTGGAAGACACCGGGTTCCGACGACTGCTCTCTCACGTGGAGCCCCGCTACGTGCTACCGGGGCGGAAATATTTTACAGACGTGGCCCTGCCTGAGCTCCACCAGACTGTTTACTCTCACGTCGAAAGCCTGCTTAAAGTCGCTGTCTCGTCCTCTGTGAGTTTCACAAGTGATATATGGAGCTCGGATGTAAGTCCTGTGTCGATGCTAAGTTTAACTGCTCACTGGATTGATCCAGATTTTAAACCACAGAAAGCTGTTCTTCATGCCCAGGAGTTTTCTGGCTCCCACACTGCTGTAGCGTTAGCAACCACATTTGAGAAAATGTTTCAGACATGGAATATTCCAAAGGACAAGATACACGTGATCTTAAGAGACAATGCCAGAAACATGGTGAAAGCTATGACAGACTCTGGATTACCAAGTTTAGGGTGTATGGCACACACCCTGCAGCTGGCCATTCATGACGCAGTGCTGTCGCAGCGCAGTATAAATGACATTATTGCTAAAGGGAGACGCATTGTGGGGCACTTCAGACACTCTCCCTTAGCATATGCAAGACTTCAAAGTGTACAAAAACAACTGGGCCAGCCCACCAAAAGACTGCAGCAAGATGTGAGCACTAGGTGGAACAGCACCTTTTATATGCTCCAAAGTCTCCTTGAGCAAAAAAGAGCATTACGTGTTTATGAGTCTGACTATGAGCTACCTGCTACTTTTTCATCTGCACAATGGGAGTTGATTGCAAATATAATAACAATCCTGGAACCTTTTGAAGAGCTCACAAAAGAAATATGCTCATCCAAAGCCTCTGCTTCTGATGTGATACCCTCTGTGATTGTTTTAAAGCGTATCCTGGCCAAAGAAGCTGTTACAGATCAAGGTAAGACTTTGAGATTTATTTTAGTAATGAAAAGTGGAAGTGCATTATAAATTGAATTCATTTCTTTTTTTTATTATTAAGGTGTGAAGACAACGAAGGCCACACTGCTGGAATCTGTCACCAAAAGATTTGCTGACATTGAAGATGAGCCCCTCTACAGTTTGGCAACACTCATAGACCCAAGGTTAGAAACATAAATAAATAAATTCCCAAATAAATAATGTTTTGAAAAAATAGTACACATAAATTTTTTAATAAAAAATGTATGTGTATTATTAAAACATTATTTATTAATGTTTTTATTCAGAAGTGGCCAGAAACAAAGAGTTCTGTTTAAAGTTATTATTCTCCTCTTCCCCATTCAAGGTACAAAGACAGAATGTTTTCAGAAGGACTCAAGACCAAAACACAAAGACTGCTTGTTGGTCTGTTGACAGAAGCCGCTGAAAGGAACGCAAACGAAGCACCTGAAGATGCCAAAACAGGGGAGCCAGTAGCGAAAGTTCCACGAGCAGGATCGTTGTCTTCAATGTTTGGAGAAATCATGGCAGAAGAAACCGTGCAGCAGGATCACGCAGACGGTGCATCACCATCAGAGATGATTATCTACCTCGCAGAGCCACCCATCGCTAGAAGTGCATCACCATTGGAATACTGGAACATTAATAAGATACGGTTTCCTGAACTTGCTAGAGTAGCAAGAGCTTACCTGTCTGCACCCTGCACAAGCGTGGAGAGTGAGCGCTTATTCAGTGCTGCATCCAACATTGTTGATGAACAGAGGAATAGACTCAAGACTGAAAAAGCTGAGATGCTCCTGTTTATTAAGAAGAATCTTCCCGCAATGCTCACCACCACCAACTCATAAGGAGGAGTTATGATTCTTAATACCGTGTGTGTGTTCACCATTGTTAAGGTCTTTAAGAGACCATATGTTCATTAAAGCTGCACTATGTAACTTTCTAGTGCAGTGTGTAACTTTTCTCAAAAAATAATTTCAACATATTTCTTCACTCTGTCACAATCTACTGACAGACTGATGTTAGATAAAGTAATCTCTGAAAAAAGTATAGTCCCCTTGCTTTTTATCAGCATAAAAACACTAAAAACACAGTAAAGGACGGGTCAATCTGTGTTTGTAGTGTTTTTATGCTGATAAAAAGCAAGGGGAATAGTTTTTTTTTTCATAAATTTCTTTGTCTAACATCAGTCTGTCAGATTGTGACAGAGTGAAGAAATATGTTTAAATTATTTTTTTTAGAAAAGTTACACACTGCAATAGAAAGTTACATAGTGCAGCTTTAAGTTGCTTGCAAATGTTGTATTTTAGTTTTTTATATGAAGTAATAGATGTGTTTAAAAAAAAACAACAAACCTTTTTTTTATTCAACGTTTATTTTTTTATTCAAAGTTAGTAAGGTAAACAAAACATTTTTATTTGATAATGCAGTTCAAAATCACTATTAGTTTTTATTTACTTTGTTACAAAGTTACATAGTGCAGCTTTAAGTAGCAACTGGTATGGGGTATTTTAGTTTTTTATATGAAGTAGAGTAGATGTGTTTTTTAAAACAACAATAAAAAACCTTTTTGAAAGTTTTTTTTTATAGTAAGGTAAACCAACATTTTTCTTTGATAATGCAGTATATAGTTTATTTACTTTGTTTTCTGAAATAAATGATTAAAGATATGTTTTTGTCTGAATGGTGATTTTATGGTTCTGAAAAGAACATGAGTGCTGCTTCTGGCTACAAGATCTGAAAAGTTTTCAGATCTTGTAGCCAGAAGCAGCACTCATAAATTACAGGTAAGCCATTTGATCGGTGATCGGTGATCGGTTTATGTGATCGGCTCACATATAGGCAATCGGTTTTTTGATCGGTATCGGTGATCGTCACACATAGGTGATCGGTATCGGTATCGGTTTCAAAAAACCTGATCGGCACATCCCTAATTGGTAGCCGAGCCTCTCGTCCAAACATTAACAAGTAAGGCGAGTATCCTGTTGCTTCATTTTGAGTGCAGTTGTAAGCGTGAACCAACTGACTTATCTTTTGACTCCACTTGTTCTTTTGCTTCGGCTCAAGGGTTCCAAGCATCGATAGAAGTGTACGGTTGAATCTTTCGGGCTGGGGATCTCCTTGCGGATGATAGGGAGACGTTCTTGACTTACGGATCCCAAGCATCTTTAAGAGGTCTTTGATCAGTCTACTTTCAAAATCCCTCCCTTGGTCTGAATGTATTCGTGCTGGGAGTCCATAATGCACGAAGTAACGCTCACAAAGAATCTTTGCCACCGTGGCAGCCGTTTGATCCTTAGCCGGGAAGGCTTGGGCATACCGCGTAAAATGATCTGTCACAACTAGGATGCTGGAAAACCCCTGCGAGTCTGACTCAAGTGATAGAAAATCGATGCACACAAGGTTGAGCGGGCCTTGACTTGTTATCTGATTTAAAGGAGCAGCTCGCTGCGGAAGTGATTTACGAGTGATGCATCTTCCACAGTTTTTTACATATTGCTCAACCTGAGCTCCCATCTTGGGCCAATAGAACCTGTCACGGACAAGTCCAAGAGTTTTTTCCACTCCCAGGTGCCCAGATTCGTCATGGAGTGATTTTAACACCATGGAGACATGTTCTGTAGGGAGCACTATCTGGTGAATTTCATCTCCAGAAG
>JBBPBX010083463.1:0-15520 GCA_038048925.1 Garcialebias charrua | reverse complement strand
CCTACTGGCTTCATCAGTTCGTGATTTACAACTTTCACTGGAGCGGTTTGCAGCCGAGTGTGATGCGGCCGGGATGAGGATCAGTTCCTCCAAATCCGAGGCCATGGTCTTGAGCCGGAAAAGGGTAGCATGCCCTCTCCGGGTCGGGGAGGAGGTCCTGCCCCAAGTGGAGGAGTTTAAGTATCTCGGGATCTTGTTCACGAATGAGGGAAAACTGGAGCGTGAGATCGATAGGCGGATAGGTGCAGCGTCCGCAGTGAAGCGGGCGCTGTACCGGTCTGTCGTGGTGAAGAGAGAGCTGAGTCAAAAGGCAAAGCTCTCAATTTACCGATCGATCTACGTTCCCACCCTCATCTATGGTCATGAGCTTTGGGTTATGACCGAAAGAACAAGATCTCGGATACAAGCGGCTGAAATGAGTTTTCTCCGCAGGGTGGCTGGACTCTCCCTTAGAGATAGGGTGAGAAGCTCAGTCATCCGGGAGGGACTCGGAGTAGAGCCGCTGCTTCTCCACATCGAGAGGAGCCAGTTGAGGTGGCTCGGGCATCTGGTTAGGATGCCTCCTGGACGCCTCCCTGGTGAGGTGTTCCGGGCATGTCCCACCGGGAGGAGACCCAGAGGAAGACCCAGGACACGCTGGAGGGACTATGTTTCTCGGCTGGCCTGGGAACGCCTTGGGATTCCCCCAGAGGAGCTGCTCCAAGTGGCTGGGGAGAGGGAAGTCTGGGCCTCCCTACTTAGGCTGCTACCCCCGCGACCCGACCCCGGATAAGCGGAAGAAGATGGATGGATGGATGGAAATCAGACAAACGTTTTTAAATTAAAGTTCTTAAATCAGACAAACATTTTTAATATTAAAGTTCTTAAATCAAACGTTTTTAAATTAAAGTTCTTAAATCAAACGTTTTTAAATTAAAGTTCTTAAATCAGACAAACGTTTTTAAATTAAAGTTCTTAAATCAGACAAACGTTTTTAAAGTTCTTAAATCAGACAAACATTTTTAATATTAAAGTTCTTAAATCAAACGTTTTTAAATTAAAGTTCTTAAATCAAACGTTTTTAAATTAAAGTTCTTAAATCAGACAAACGTTTTTAAAGTTCTTAAATCAGACAAACATTTTTAATATTAAAGTTCTTAAATCAAACGTTTTTAAATTAAAGTTCTTAAATCAGACAAACGTTTTTTTAAATTAGAGTTCTTAAATCAAACGTTTTTAAATTAAAGTTCTTAAATCAAACGTTTTTAAATTAAAGTTCTTAAATCAGACAAACGTTTTTAAATTAAAGTTCTTAAATCAGACAAACGTTTTTAAAGTTCTTAAATCAGACAAACGTTTTTAAATTAAACTTCTTAAATCAGACAAACGTTTTTAAAGTTCTTAAATCAGGCCCTGTACACACGTAGCCTGGTGTTTGAAAAACGAATATCTGTGCAAAAAAAAATCTCCGTACATACATGTTCAGATATTTAAAATGTTCGTCTACATTTCCCCGTTTTTTTTTCACCACAGAGCGTTGTAATGAATATGCTGAACCCATAGGTGGCAGTGTAGTGCCGTCACAACTCTTCAAAGCAACGACAACTTCCTGTTATTATTTCTTTCTTTTTTTTCATTTGTGTGGACAGACCGTGAGGTTGAACTACTATTAAATACCGTGTTGGAGTACAAAGTTAATAAAACGCAGGAAAATGTTGACTGGGAATCATGTCAGAGCAGGTATGTTGACATTTTTAGCGCTTTTTTCTCCGAGCAGTATGTCACGTCAGCGCCGCTCCAGCTGGAGCAGAAACCTCCGGTTCTGAAAGTCCACACGCAGACTCGAACGCGGAGAATTCTCAAATCTCCACTTTGATCTGAGTTTTTTTATTATTCTTTTATAGTTACATCAACCGGAGTTCACGTGTGGATGAAAGGCCAAACCGCGGCTACGTGTGTACAGGGCCTCAGAAAAACCTTTTAAATTAACGTTCTTAAATCAGACGAAAACTTTTTTAGATTAAACTTCTTGTTTCCAGTCTGAGGTTCTTCTGCTCCACATGTTTGTTGTTTATACATTCAGATGGTTGTTGTCGTAAACAACACGATAGTTTTAGAATTATTAAAGACGAACTGATGAAGGTGAGGCTGTTGCCCCCCAGGTGCTCAGCAGAGAGGAGGAGGAGCCGGAGGAGGAGGAGGTGGGGGGTTCGGGCGGGGTCGAGGACGACGAGACAACGAGCTGATCGGTCAGACGGTCCGCATCTCCCAGGGTCCTTACAAAGGTCAGAGCTGCCGTATCTAAAGTTTTCTTTGAATGGTCCTCAACACGACGTGCTCTAGTTTCTGACGGGTCTGCCTCCGTTTCCCAGGATACATCGGCGTGGTGAAGGATGCGACGGAGTCCACGGCCCGGGTGGAGCTGCACTCCACCTGTCAGACCATCTCTGTGGACAGGCAGAGGTTGACCACCATGTACGTCCTGCTGGTCCTGCAGCTTCCTGTGAACCTCGGCAGCTAAATTACATCAGCGAGGCGTTGCTTCTTCACAACACTGAGGGAGATGACAGGAACACTTCCATAAACACAAATATTTGATGATAATTAGGTTACATTTATAAAAAGTTAGCTCGTTGACGATGCATTTTAAATTTAAAAAAGGTTTATTTAGAGATTTAAATACTCGGGTCAGTGTTGGGACAAAGTTTGCTGAACCTTTAGGAGTAAATTCAGACGATTCTTAAAGAAGCTGAATTTTTTTTTAATGTTCCGGTTCAGCTGGATTTAGTTGATTAAGCGACACATTTATCTTGTTGGTGTAGTTTCTATCATCCAGGACTGAGAAAAATCAATTCAACCGACTTCTGTTCTGCAGCAGGAAACAGAAAGTGAAACGTCTTCTACTACTAAATAAATGTCCAGTTGCTTTGTTTTTAAACTTTTAGCATGCTTCGCAGCAGCTAACCGTATGTAAAGTTAAAATATTTTAAAGTTGTTGCATCCTGATAAACTGAGGTACTGTCAGCTGGGTGTCAGCTGGGTAATGTTACAGGTTATACCTGACCTGAAAAACAAAGAACTCAAACTTCTGGTTATTTTCAGTCCACGTTTTCAAATAGTTTTTGTTAACGTCCTCACTTGTCCAGATTTGTCTGTTCCGTTGTCTAAAACTTAAAATGTTTTCCAACCAGGGGGGCCAAGAGACACACAGGAGCCACGTCCGCTCATGGACGCACACCCATGTTTGGTTCCCAGACGCCCATGTACGCCACTGGCTCCAGGACCCCCATCTATGGATCCCAGACTCCAATCCACGATGGTAAGAGGAGGAGCGGAGTTTCAGCCAGAAAACTGAGTCAAAATTACCAAAACTATTCGTTTTATTGTTTTATTATCGATGTACGGTACATACATAAGTTGCTTCGACGTATAAGTCACATTTATTATGAGTCACCGCTGACCTGTCATGTTTATTATGTTTTTATTTAATGGCCAAAAGAGCTTCATTTTGCCTGGGTGGTGCAGTGCAATCCATCCATCCATCCATCATGGCTGGAGCTGCTAGCTCTGCAGCGTTCCTCCGCCTGCACCAGCTGAATGCAGCGAGAGCGCACGGGAGGACTCGCTGTTGCAGTTCTTAGAAATTTTAAGCATCAGTCAAAAACTGTATTATGAATATGGGGGGGGGGAGCAAGTTGCTTTGGCGTGTAAATCACACGAATGACAAATCTATGAAAAAAAACTGTGACTTATATGCTAGAAAATACGGTACTTAACGCTTCAGATGGAAGCAGGGTGGAGTTTTTCTCCATTTTTCTAAAAAAAAAATCAAATTTTCTGGATGGGAAAGGAAGTGTGCTGTGACGCGTTTAAGAACATGGGAGAAGCTAAACTTGGGAGAAAATTGGACGCAGTTGTCTCTCAGATATCATTATGGTCTAGTGGCAGGGCTTTTGACTACGGATCCGAAGGTCGCGGGTTCGCGCCCCGGCCACTACCCAGCTTGGGGTGTCTATGAGTGCACACCTATTTCTCCAGCTCCCCGGGCGCTTTCGGGCTGCTCACTGCACCACCTGGTAGGTGGTTGGGTTAAATGCAGAGACGAATTTCGTCTGTGTATGGGAACATATGCAGATGACAGGAATAGACATTATTATTATTATTATTATTAAAAAGCATTTATTTTTGGAAGTTGTGAGATAATCTTCTTTTTTTTTTTTGCATAAAAACTGAAATGTTTAATCTGCATTACCCCAAAAATACACTACACGCGGTCCGTGTCCGCTCCGCTCCGCAGGTCGCAGCTGAGCGAGTCCAAAGTCCACTGCCTCCGCTCAGCTCAGGTCCGCCTGGATGCGCCGCTCCAAGACGCATGCGCGGGAATTGCGAGATTGCGCGATAAATCAAGTGATAAATAATGAAGTCAGAACAAAACAATTCATTCGGTGGAAGAAGGAGAACAACAGTAAAGGCTGCCTTGATCTTCTCTCGTAAATAAGCGACAGGACATGGTTTGAGCAACAGGAAGTGATGTTTACATTTCAGAATAAAATACTTTTTTATTTATTTATTTCTTGTATTGCGTTATTAGGTGTAGTCATAGTCATAAATATAATAGTTTAGTCATAGAATAGTCATAAATGATAGTTTGACAGCATTTTTGTACAAATAAATCCGTATAGAGCTAGGATTAGTCCGCCCGTGGTGATTTTATTTTGTAAATACGGAAGTTGTGCTCGTTCCTTTTCCTGTTGGTGCGACGTAATCTTCAAAAATTGACTCCGGCACAGCTCCGTCATCCGGCAGAAATAGAAAAATTTCTAATTTTGACGGACTGCCGTCCGCTCTCCGCAGCTCACCGCCGCCGTGCGGAGCCAGTGTACTTTATCTCATTGATTATAATGGGTGCGTATTTGCTGCGGAGGTCGGACCGGAGCGGGGCGGAGCTGGAACGCGTGTGGTGTATTTTTGGGGTTAGATTCATCATCCGACCAACAGCTGCCTTTTCTGCTGCCCAACAGGAAGCCGAACGCCTCATTATGGTTCTCAGACCCCGCTGCATGATGGGAGCAGAACACCGGGCCAGAGCGGAGCCTGGGACCCCAGCAACCCCAACACACCGTCCAGGTGACCCAAACAGCAGTTTGTCGAAACAAACCGGTTCTGGTTGTGTTCGTCCCTGAGACGTTTCTGTGTCCTGCAGGAACGACGAGGAGTACGACTTCGGCTTTGACGACGAGCCGTCTCCGTCCCCTCAGGGCTACGGGGGGACCCCTAATCCCCAGACCCCAGGTTACCCTGAAGTCCCCTCGCCGCAGGTCAACCCTCAGTTTAACCCTCAGACTCCGGGCACGCCTGCTTTGTGAGTACTGCAGACTGGACCTGGACCCGGACCCGGACCCGGGCTGAGTTTTTGACGTGGTGTGAACAGAACCTGTGATGTGACAGAACTCTGGTCTCTGCAGGTACTCTCCGTATGCGGCGACGTCTCCACAGGGCTCCTACCAGCCCAGTCCCAGTCCCAGTCCTCAGAGCTACCACCAGGTGGCGCCGTCACCTGTGGGCTTCCAGAACACACACTCACCTGCCAGCTACCACCCCACCCCGTCCCCCATGGCCTACCAGGTGGGACGAGTTTGTCAAACATGGACACAAGAATAGTTTTAAGTTTAAGGAAAATACTAAAACGACATTGGACCCAAAATACAACTCTGTCTAAAGACGTCTCTCTGTGTCTCTGTCTGAAGACGTCTCTCTGTGTCTCTGTCTGAAGACGTCTCTCTGTCTAAAGACGTGTCTCTGTCTGAAGACGTGTCTCTGTGTATCTGTCTGAAGACGTGTCTCTATGTCTCTGTCTGAAGACGTGTCTCTATGTCTCTGTCTGAAGACGTGTCTCTGTCTGAAGACGTGTCTCTGTCTGAAGACGTGTCTCTGTCTGAAGACGTGTCTCTGTCTGAAGACGTGTCTCTGTGTATCTGTCTGAAGACGTGTCTCTATGTCTCTGTCTGAAGACGTCTCTCTGTCTAAAGACGTGTCTCTGTCTGAAGACGTCTCTCTGTGTATCTGTCTGAAGACGTGTCTCTATGTCTCTGTCTGAAGACGTGTCTCTGTCTGAAGACGTGTCTCTGTCTGAAGACGTGTCTCTGTCTGAAGACGTGTCTCTGTGTATCTGTCTGAAGACGTGTCTCTATGTCTCTGTCTGAAGACGTCTCTCTGTCTAAAGACGTGTCTCTGTCTGAAGACGTCTCTCTGTGTATCTGTCTGAAGACGTGTCTCTATGTCTCTGTCTGAAGACGTGTCTCTGTCTGAAGACGTGTCTCTGTCTGAAGACGTGTCTCTGTCTGAAGACGTGTCTCTGTGTATCTGTCTGAAGACGTGTCTCTGTCTGAAGACGTGTCTCTGTCTGAAGACGTGTCTCTGTCTGAAGATGTGTCTCTGTCTGAAGACGTGTCTCTGTCTGAAGACGTGTCTCTGTCTGAAGACGTGTCTCTGTCTGAAGACGTGTCTCTGTCTGAAGACGTGTTTCTGTCTGAAGACGTGTCTCTGTCTGAAGACGTGTCTCTGTCTGAAGACGTGTCTCTGTCTGAAGACGTGTCTCTGTCTGAAGACGTGTCTCTGTCTGAAGACGTGTCTCTGTCTGAAGACGTGTCTCTGTCTGAAGACGTGTCTCTGTCTGAAGACGTGTCTCTGTCTGAAGACGTGTCTCTGTCTGAAGACGTGTCTCTGTCTGAAGACGTGTCTCTGTCTGAAGACGTGTCTCTGTCTGAAGACGTGTTTCTGTCTGAAGACGTGTCTCTGTCTGAAGACGTGTCTCTGTCTGAAGACGTGTCTCTGTCTGAAGACGTGTCTCTGTCTGAAGACGTGTTTCTGTCTGAAGACGTGTCTCTGTCTGAAGACGTGTCTCTGTCTGAAGACGTGTCTCTGTCTGAAGACGTGTCTCTGTCTGAAGACGTGTCTCTGTCTGAAGACGTGTCTCTGTCTGAAGACGTGTTTCTGTCTGAAGACGTGTCTCTGTCTGAAGACGTGTCTCTGTCTGAAGACGTGTCTCTGTCTGAAGACGTGTCTCTGTCTGAAGACGTGTCTCTGTCTGAAGACGTGTCTCTGTCTGAAGACGTGTCTGTCTGAAGACGTGTCTGTCTGAAGACGTGTCTCTGTCTGAAGACGTGTCTCTGTCTGAAGACGTGTCTGTCTGAAGACGTGTCTGTCTGAAGACGTGTCTCTGTCTGAAGACGTGTCTCTGTCTGAAGACGTGTCTCTGTCTGAAGACGTGTCTGTCTGAAGACGTGTCTGTCTAAAGACGTGTCTCTGTCTGAAGACGTGTCTCTGTGTCTCTGTCTGAAGACGTGTCTCTGTCTGAAGACGTGTCTGAAGACGTATCTCTGTCTGAAGATGTGTCTCTGTCTGAAGACGTGTCTCTATGTCTCTGTCTGAAGACGTCTCTCTGTCTAAAGACGTGTCTCTGTCTGAAGACGTCTCTCTGTGTATCTGTCTGAAGACGTGTCTCTATGTCTCTGTCTGAAGACGTGTCTCTGTCTGAAGACGTGTCTCTGTCTGAAGACGTGTCTCTGTCTGAAGACGTGTCTCTGTCTGAAGACGTGTCTTCTGTCTGAAGACGTGTCTCTGTCTGAAGACGTGTCTCTGTCTGAAGACGTGTCTCTGTCTGAAGACGTGTCTCTGTCTGAAGACGTGTCTCTGTCTGAAGACGTGTCTCTGTCTGAAGACGTGTCTCTGTCTGAAGACGTGTCTCTGTCTGAAGACGTGTCTCTGTCTGAAGACGTGTCTCTGTCTGAAGACGTGTCTCTGTCTGAAGACGTGTCTCTGTCTGAAGACGTGTCTCTGTCTGAAGACGTGTCTCTGTCTGAAGACGTGTCTCTGTCTGAAGACGTGTTTCTGTCTGAAGACGTGTCTCTGTCTGAAGACGTGTCTCTGTCTGAAGACGTGTTTCTGTCTGAAGACGTGTCTCTGTCTGAAGACGTGTCTCTGTCTGAAGACGTGTCTCTGTCTGAAGACGTGTCTCTGTCTGAAGACGTGTTTCTGTCTGAAGACGTGTCTCTGTCTGAAGACGTGTCTCTGTCTGAAGACGTGTCTCTGTCTGAAGACGTGTCTCTGTCTGAAGACGTGTTTCTGTCTGAAGACGTGTCTCTGTCTGAAGACGTGTCTCTGTCTGAAGACGTGTTTCTGTCTGAAGACGTGTCTCTGTCTGAAGACGTGTCTCTGTCTGAAGACGTGTCTCTGTCTGAAGACGTGTCTCTGTCTGAAGACGTGTCTCTGTCTGAAGACGTGTCTCTGTCTGAAGACGTGTCTCTGTCTGAAGACGTGTCTCTGTCTGAAGACGTGTCTCTGTCTGAAGACGTGTCTCTGTCTGAAGACGTGTTTCTGTCTGAAGACGTGTCTCTGTCTGAAGACGTGTCTCTGTCTGAAGACGTGTCTCTGTCTGAAGACGTGTCTCTGTCTGAAGACGTGTTTCTGTCTGAAGACGTGTCTCTGTCTGAAGACGTGTCTCTGTCTGAAGACGTGTCTCTGTCTGAAGACGTGTCTCTGTCTGAAGACGTGTTTCTGTCTGAAGACGTGTCTCTGTCTGAAGACGTGTCTCTGTCTGAAGACGTGTTTCTGTCTGAAGACGTGTCTCTGTCTGAAGACGTGTTTCTGTCTGAAGACGTGTCTCTGTCTGAAGACGTGTCTCTGTCTGAAGACGTGTTTCTGTCTGAAGACGTGTCTCTGTCTGAAGACGTGTCTCTGTCTGAAGACGTGTCTCTGTCTGAAGACGTGTCTCTGTCTGAAGACGTGTCTCTGTCTGAAGACGTGTCTCTGTCTGAAGACGTGTCTCTGTCTGAAGACGTGTCTCTGTCTGAAGACGTGTCTCTGTCTGAAGACGTGTCTCTGTCTGAAGACGTGTCTCTGTCTGAAGACGTGTCTCTGTCTGAAGACGTGTCTCTGTCTGAAGACGTGTCTCTGTCTGAAGACGTGTCTCTGTCTGAAGACGTGTCTCTGTCTGAAGACGTGTCTCTGTCTGAAGACGTGTCTCTGTCTGAAGACGTGTCTCTGTCTGAAGACGTGTCTCTGTCTGAAGACGTGTCTCTGTCTGAAGACGTGTCTCTGTCTGAAGACGTGTCTCTGTCTGAAGACGTGTCTCTGTCTGAAGACGTGTCTCTGTCTGAAGACGTGTCTCTGTCTGAAGACGTGTCTCTGTCTGAAGACGTGTCTCTGTCTGAAGACGTGTCTCTGTCTGAAGACGTGTCTCTGTCTGAAGACGTGTCTCTGTCTGAAGACGTGTCTGTCTGAAGACGTGTCTCTGTCTGAAGACGTGTCTCTGTCTGAAGACGTGTCTCTGTCTGAAGACGTGTCTGTCTGAAGACGTGTCTGTCTGAAGACGTGTCTCTGTCTGAAGACGTGTCTCTGTCTGAAGACGTGTCTCTGTCTGAAGACGTGTCTGTCTGAAGACGTGTCTCTGTCTGAAGACGTGTCTCTGTCTGAAGACGTGTTTCTGTCTGAAGACGTGTCTCTGTCTGAAGACGTGTTGTCTGAAGACGTGTCTCTGTCTGAAGACGTGTCTCTGTCTGAAGACGTGTCTCTGTCTGAAGACGTGTCTCTGTCTGAAGACGTGTCTCTGTCTGAAGACGTGTCTCTGTCTGAAGACGTGTCTCTGTCTGAAGACGTGTCTCTGTCTGAAGACGTGTCTCTGTCTGAAGACGTGTCTCTGTCTGAAGACGTGTCTCTGTCTGAAGACGTGTCTCTGTCTGAAGACGTGTCTCTGTCTGAAGACGTGTCTCTGTCTGAAGACGTGTCTCTGTCTGAAGACGTGTCTCTGTCTGAAGACGTGTCTCTGTCTGAAGACGTGTCTCTGTCTGAAGACGTGTCTCTGTCTGAAGACGTCTCTATGTCTGAAGACGTGTCTTTGTCTGAAGACGTCTCTCTGTCTGAAGATGTCTCTCTGTCTGAAGACGTCTCTCTGTCTGAAGTCGTCTCTCTGTCTGAAGATGTCTCTCTGTCTGAAGACGTCTCTCTGTCTGAAGACGTCTCTCTGTCTGAAGATGTCTCTCTGTCTGAAGACGTCTCTCTGTCTGAAGACGTGTCTCTGTCTGAAGACGTCTCTCTGTCTGAAGATGTCTCTCTGTCTGAAGACGTCTCTCTGTCTGAAGTCGTCTCTCTGTCTGAAGACGTCTCTCTGTCTGAAGACGTCTCTCTGTCTGAAGACGTCTCTATGTCTGAAGACGTGTCTCTGTCTGAAGATGTCTCTCTGTCTGAAGACGTCTCTCTGTCTGAAGACGTGTCTCTGTCTGAAGACATCTCTCTGTCTGAAGACGTGTCTCTGTCTGAAGACATCTCTGTCTGAAGACGTCTCTCTGTCTGAAGACATCTCTGTCTGAAGATGTCTCTCTGTCTGAAGACGTCTCTCTGTCTGAAGACGTGTCTCTGTCCGAAGACATCTCTGTCTGAAGACGTCTCTCTGTCTGAAGACGTCTCTATGTCTGAAGACGTGTCTCTGTCTGAAGACGTCTCTATGTCTGAAGACGTGTCTCTGTCTGAAGTCGTCTCTCTGTCTGAAGACGTCTCTCTGTCTGAAGACGTCTCTCTGTCTGAAGACGTCTCTATGTCTGAAGACGTGTCTCTGTCTGAAGATGTCTCTCTGTCTGAAGACTTCTCTCTGTCTGAAGACGTGTCTCTGTCTGAAGACGTGTCTCTGTCTGAAGACGTGTCTCTGTGTCTCTGTCTGAAGACGTGTCTCTGTCTGAAGACGTGTCTCTGTCTGAAGACGTCTCTCTGTCTGAAGACGTCTCTCTGTGTCTTTGTCTGAAGACGTGTCTCTGTCTGAAGACGTGTCTCTGTCTGAAGACGTGTCTCTGTCTGAAGACGTGTCTCTGTCTGAAGACGTGTCTCTGTCTGAAGACGTGTCTCTGTCTGAAGACGTGTCTCTGTCTGAAGACGTGTCTCTGTCTGAAGACGTGTCTCTGTCTGAAGACGTGTTTCTGTCTGAAGACGTGTCTCTGTCTGAAGACGTGTCTCTGTCTGAAGACGTGTCTCTGTCTGAAGACGTGTCTCTGTCTGAAGACGTGTCTCTGTCTGAAGACGTGTCTCTGTCTGAAGACGTGTCTCTGTCTGAAGACGTGTCTCTGTCTGAAGACGTGTCTCTGTCTGAAGACGTGTCTCTGTCTGAAGACGTGTCTCTGTCTGAAGACGTGTCTCTTGTCTGAAGACGTGTCTCTGTCTGAAGACGTGTCTCTGTCTGAAGACGTGTCTCTGTCTGAAGACGTGTCTCTGTCTGAAGACGTGTCTCTGTCTGAAGACGTGTCTCTGTCTGAAGACGTGTCTCTGTCTGAAGACGTGTCTCTGTCTGAAGACGTGTCTCTGTCTGAAGACGTGTCTCTGTCTGAAGACGTGTCTCTGTCTGAAGACGTGTCTCTGTCTGAAGACGTGTCTCTGTCTGAAGACGTGTCTCTGTCTGAAGACGTGTCTCTGTCTGAAGACGTGTCTCTGTCTGAAGACGTGTCTCTGTCTGAAGACGTGTCTCTGTCTGAAGACGTGTCTCTGTCTGAAGACGTGTCTCTGTCTGAAGACGTGTCTCTGTCTGAAGACGTGTCTCTGTCTGAAGACGTGTCTCTGTCTGAAGACGTCTCTCTGTCTGAAGACGTCTCTCTGTCTGAAGACGTGTCTCTGTCTGAAGACATCTCTGTCTGAAGACATCTCTCTGTCTGAAGACGTGTCTCTGTCTGAAGACATCTCTGTCTGAAGACATCTCTGTCTGAAGACGTGTCTCTGTCTGAAGACATCTCTGTCTGAAGATGTCTCTCTGTCTGAAGACGTCTCTCTGTCTGAAGACGTGTCTCTGTCTGAAGACATCTCTGTCTGAAGACGTCTCTCTGTCTGAAGACGTCTCTATGTCTGAAGACGTGTCTCTGTCTGAAGACGTCTCTATGTCTGAAGACGTGTCTCTGTCTGAAGTCGTCTCTCTGTCTGAAGACGTCTCTCTGTCTGAAGACGTCTCTCTGTCTGAAGACGTCTCTCTGTCTGAAGACGTGTCTCTGTCTGAAGATGTCTCTCTGTCTGAAGACTTCTCTCTGTCTGAAGACGTGTCTCTGTCTGAAGACGTGTCTCTGTCTGAAGACGTGTCTCTGTGTCTCTGTCTGAAGACGTGTCTCTGTGTCTCTGTCTGAAGACGTGTCTCTGTCTGAAGACGTGTCTCTGTCTGAAGACGTCTCTCTGTCTGAAGACGTGTGTCTCTGTCTGAAGACGTGTCTCTGTCTGAAGACGTGTCTCTGTCTGAAGACGTGTCTCTGTCTGAAGACGTGTCTCTGTCTGAAGACGTGTCTCTGTCTGAAGACGTGTCTCTGTCTGAAGACGTGTCTCTGTCTGAAGACGTCTCTCTGTCTGAAGACGTGTCTCTGTCTGAAGACGTGTCTCTGTCTGAAGACGTGTCTCTGTCTGAAGACGTGTCTCTGTCTGAAGACGTGTCTCTGTCTGAAGACGTGTCTCTGTCTGAAGATGTCTCTGTGTCTCTGTCTGAAGACGTCTCTGTCTGAAGACGTGTCTCTGTCTGAAGACGTGTCTCTGTCTGAAGATGTCTCTCTGTCTGAAGACGTGTCTCTGTCTGAAGATGTCTCTCTGTCTGAAGACGTGTCTCTGTCTGAAGACGTGTCTCTGTCTGAAGACGTCTCTCTGTCTGAAGACGTCTCTCTGTCTGAAGACGTCTCTCTGTGTCTCTGTGTCTTTGTCTGAAGACGTTTCTCTGTCTGAAGACGTGTCTCTGTCTGAAGAAGTCTCTGTCTGAAGACGTGTCTCTGTGTCTCTGTCTGAAGACGTCTCTCTGTCTGAAGACGTCTCTCTGTGTCTTTGTCTGAAGACGTGTCTCTGTCTGAAGACGTGTCTCTGTCTGAAGATGTGTCTCTGTCTGAAGACGTCTCTCTGTCTGAAGACGTCTCTCTGTCTGAAGACGTCTCTCTATGTCTTTGTCTGAAGACGTCTCTCTTTCTGAAGACGTCTCTCTGTGTCTTTGTCTGAAGACGTGTCTCTGTCTGAAGACGTCTCTCTGTCTGAAGATGTCTCTGTCTGAAGACGTCTCTCTGTCTGAAGATGTCTCTCTGTCTGAAGATGTCTCTGTCTGAAGACGTCTCTCTGTCTGAAGATGTCTCTCTGTCTGAAGATGTCTCTGTCTGAAGACGTCTCTCTATGTCTTTGTCTGAAGACGTCTCTCTGTCTGAAGACGTCTCTCTGTGTCTTTGTCTGAAGACGTGTCTCTGTCTGAAGACGTCTCTCTGTCTGAAGACGTGTCTCTGTCTGAAGACGTCTCTCTGTCTGAAGACGTCTCTCTGTCTGAAGACGTCTCTCTGTCTGAAGACGTCTCTCTGTCTGAAGACGTCTCTCTGTCTGAAGACGTCTCTATGTCTGAAGACGTGTCTCTGTCTGAAGACGTGTCTCTGTCTGAAGACGTGTCTCTGTCTGAAGATGTCTCTCTGTCTGAAGACGTCTCTCTGTCTGAAGACGTCTCTCTGTCTGAAGACGTGTCTCTGTCTGAAGACGTGTCTCTGTCTGAAGACGTGTCTCTGTGTCTCTGTCTGAAGACGTGTCTCTGTCTGAAGACGTCTCTCTGTCTGAAGACGTCTCTCTGTGTCTTTGTCTGAAGACGTGTCTCTGTCTGAAGACGTGTCTCTGTCTGAAGATGTCTCTCTGTCTGAAGACGTCTCTCTGTCTGAAGACGTCTCTCTGTCTGAAGACGTGTCTCTGTCTGAAGATGTGTCTCTGTCTGAAGACGTGTCTCTGTCTGAAGACGTGTCTCTGTCTGAAGACGTCTCTCTGTCTGAAGACGTCTCTCTGTCTGAAGACGTGTCTCTGTCTGAAGACGTGTCTCTGTCTGAAGACGTGTCTCTGTCTGAAGACGTCTCTATGTCTCTGTCTGAAGACGTCTCTATGTCTCTGTCTAAAGACGTGTCTCTGTCTGAAGACGTCTCTCTGTCTGAAGACGTGTCTCTGTGTCTCTGTCTGAAGACGTCTCTGTGTCTTTGTCTGAAGACGTGTCTCTGTCTGAAGACGTGTCTCTGTCTGAAGACGTCTCTCTGTCTGAAGACGTCTCTCTGTGTCTTTGTCTGAAGACGTGTCTCTGTCTGAAGACGTCTCTCTGTCTGAAGACGTCTCTCTGTCTGAAGACGTCTCTCTGTGTCTTTGTCTGAAGACGTGTCTCTGTCTGAAGACGTCTCTCTATGTCTTTGTCTGAAGACGTGTCTTTGTCTGAAGACGTGTCTCTGTCTGAAGACGTCTCTCTGTGTCTTTGTCTGAAGACGTGTCTTTGTCTGAAGACGTGTCTCTGTCTGAAGACGTCTCTCTATGTCTTTGTCTGAAGACGTTTCTCTGTCTGAAGACGTGTCTCTGTCTGAAGACGTGTCTCTGTGTCTCTGTCTGAAGACGTCTCTCTGTCTGAAGACGTCTCTCTGTGTCTTTGTCTGAAGACGTGTCTCTGTCTGAAGACGTCTCTCTGTCTGAAGACGTGTCTCTGTCTGAAGACGTGTCTCTGTCTGAAGACGTCTCTCTGTCTGAAGACGTCTCTCTGTCTGAAGACGTCTCTCTATGTCTTTGTCTGAAGACCTGTCTCTGTCTGAAGACGTGTCTCTGTGTCTCTGTCTGAAGACGTGTCTCTGTGTCTCTGTCTGAAGACGTCTCTCTGTGTCTCTGTCTGAAGACGTGTCTCTGTGTCTCTGTCTGAAGACGTGTCTCTGTGTCTCTGTCTGAAGACGTGTCTCTGTGTCTCTGTCTGAAGACGTGTCTCTGTGTCTCTGTCTGAAGACGTGTCTCTGTGTCTCTGTCTGAAGACGTCTCTCTGTCTGAAGACGTCTCTCTGTGTCTTTGTCTGAAGACGTGTCTCTGTCTGAAGACGTGTCTCTGTCTGAAGACGTGTTTCTGTCTGAAGACGTGTCTCTGTCTGAAGACATGTCTCTGTCTGAAGACGTGTCTCTGTCTGAAGACGTCTCTCTGTCTGAAGACGTCTCTCTATCTGAAGACGTCTCTCTGTGTCTTTGTCTGAAGACGTGTCTTTGTCTGAAGACGTGTCTTTGTCTGAAGACGTGTCTTTGTCTGAAGACGTGTCTTTGTCTGAAGACGTGTCTCTGTCTGAAGACGTCTCTCTATGTCTTTGTCTGAAGACGTGTCTCTGTCTGAAGACGTCTCTCTATGTCTTTGTCTGAAGACGTCTCTCTATGTCTTTGTCTGAAGACGTCTCTCTGTGTCTTTGTCTGAAGACGTCTCTCTGTCTGAAGACGTCTCTCTGTCTGAAGACGTCTCTCTGTCTGAAGACGTCTCTCTATCTGAAGACGTCTCTCTGTGTCTTTGTCTGAAGACGTGTCTTTGTCTGAAGACGTGTCTTTGTCTGAAGACGTGTCTTTGTCTGAAGACGTGTCTTTGTCTGAAGACGTGTCTCTGTCTGAAGACGTCTCTCTATGTCTTTGTCTGAAGACGTGTCTCTGTCTGAAGACGTCTCTCTATGTCTTTGTCTGAAGACGTCTCTCTATGTCTTTGTCTGAAGACGTCTCTCTGTGTCTTTGTCTGAAGACGTCTC
>JBBPBX010083462.1:0-15520 GCA_038048925.1 Garcialebias charrua | reverse complement strand
GCTAGCAGAGCCCCTAGCAAGTCAGCGTCACGGACAGCATGGCTTCGCCGGATGAAGTTGCTATAGAAGACGCCCCAACTACTGATGGAGGGTGCCGCAGACGCCTCTACATTGATGGAGGGTCCCGGCGCTGCCGACGCTGCCCCGAATGTAAAGACACGCGTGTAAACACCGGTGTGACCGGTGTTGCCAGATAGAGTCCCACCCACCCAAAGCAATCTCTACCCGCAAAAGTCAGAAGGAAAATCGCGGTGAACCGCCCAATCTGGCAACACTGGTGAGTGACGGCTGCAGAGTCAGTGCTGATGCGGATATTTATAATAATAATAATACTGTATAATAATAAACTTTATTTGTATAGCACCTTCCTACAATGCCTTGCATTGACCAAGGTGCTTAACAGGATAAAAAGATGAATAAACTGGAACAATAAATCAATGAAAATAGAATAAGAAACAACAGCAATAAAAGAAGGCAATGGAAATAAAAAAAATGCTACATACTAAAATAACACAAGTAATAAAAGACAAGAAAGTTAATTCTCAATAGTCCAGGTATCAAATCCGCTCATTCTCAATCAGTTCACTTGGTGGGTTAACTTCAGTGTGCTTTGGACTACTCTGACTGAGGAAGCCCTCTGGAGTGAGGGTGAAACGTTTCTGCTAAAAAGAAACTGTCCAGATGAACTGATTGAGAATGAGCGGATTTGATACCTGGACTATTGAGAATTAACTTTCTTGTCTTGAACCACTTTGGACATGTCTGCCTGCCTGGGAGGAGTCGACGAGGGACACGCCCCCAGAAACCATCTTGGCTACAGCAAACTGGTTGGTCCACATAAGTTGCTTACTTGGTGGGTTAACTTCAGTGTGCTTTGGACTACTCTGACTGAGGAAGCCCTCTGGAGTGAGGGTGAAACGTTTCTGCTAAAAAGAAACTGTCCAGATGAACTGATTGAGAATGAGCGGACAAGTAATAAAAGTTACACACTGAAAGCTTTTTTGAACAAGTGGAAATAAAAAGGCAATGAAAAAAAAAAAAGTTCAATTTTTGGAAAGTCCTGCGTGAATATCTATTTTTTTAAACAAAGTTGAACGTTCTAAGGTCTAAGGAGATTCAATCAGTAAAATGAAGACATCAGTTGGGTTTGTAATACATGTTAAAACAGAATAAAAGCCTTTTTGCGGCATAAAACCGATCTTTGAAGTTTTCTTGAACTAATATTAAAATCTCGTCTCGTCTCGTGAGTTTTGTGTATCGTTACACCCCTACTGTTCATCGTTCTTTAGTTTTAGCAGGTCGCTTTCGTAAATGAGCCCATGAGGTTCAATAAGATTTACCTGACTAAAAAAAGGTTGAATGAATGAATACAGGTATATATGTATATATATATGTATACTGTATACATGTGTGTGTATGTAAAGGTGTTTTAAACCCTTCTCACACTCTTGCAATATTCTAAACAATGTTTCTAAACTCTAAAGCTCTAAAAAAGCACAGCATGTCAGGATTTCAGCTCTCTGCCTCCTCTGCTTTTTGCCACCTGCAAATGCTCTTGGCCACGCCCACTTCTCCACTCTGCATGCTGAACAACTGATCAGCTATTCGGCTCCAGCAGGAAGTTTATCCTGCAGTATTATGGGCTGCACAAAGGTGCAGGATGAAGCTTTTTCTGTAGCTCTGGGCTGCACAAATGTGCAGCAGGTGCTAAATAAGTTACAATAATTTATTTTAAATTAAAATTCCATACCAATCGTGCGGCTCATCCATCAATCAGCCAACTGTGTGTCATGTCCAATCTTATTTTGAAAAACCGCGATAGAGCGAGTCTGTGATAAACAAACAGCTAAATAAAAAGTTGATGTACCCCACACAGTGTTTCCCTTACCTTTATCCAAGGAGGGCACACCGCCCTGTCAACAGAACTGAGTGCCCTCACAAGTTCTGCTAATGGTCACGGAGCAGAAATTGTTACCAAGGATTAGTCACCAAAAGATAAGTGGCTTTGACCTAGCAGTAGCGTAGCGTTCTACTAATTTTGGTAGGCAGGGCGCTCGGTTCCATTGACAGGACGGGGTGCCCTCTTTGGATAATGGTTGGACAAACACTGATATGCTTTTAATTGTCTTTGATGATGATGACATTTGCATAATTTCATTTTTCAAAACCAAACCAGGTTTTAGGGCTGTGATTGGAACTTTCTTCTGTTGCCGAATGTCTAACAATAGATCCAAACTGCTGCAGGCTACTTGACAAATGTGCATTGCTAGTTCAAGATTTTTTTTTATATTAAAATTTTTCTTAAAGTGAGACTAAACCCAGGTTGAGACGGTAACTCCTCCTTCCAAAATCTCCCTGAAAATGGGCGTGTCGAGAGACAAGGAAGGGTGGAGGTAGAGTTGTGCTTTTGTTCACGCCTCCACCTGCAACTTCTTGGTCTGCTGCCCTCATACATCTCCTCCTACATGTCTTTGCGTGAGTGCAGCTACAGTGTGCGCTCTCAGGACATGATTACCTGCAGTGTTCCGTCAGTGAGGACTGAACTTGGAAAAAGGGCCTTCTCCTACTCCGCTCCTGCTTCATGGAATATCTTACAAAAAGATCTGAAGCTCTCGACCTTGACTTCTCTAAATGGTTTTCAGAATCTGTTGGAATCCTGGCAAAAACCAATGCAGATCTGTTCCTGTCTTTGATTTTATACGTCTACCTTATAATGTTTTGCTAGTTTTTTGATACTTTGTAAAAAAAAAAAAAACTTTCTTTTTTTTTTTTTTTCTTCTCTCTTTTGTTTTCTATTGTTTATTGTTTGTTTGTTTATTGTTTATTGTTTAAGGAAATTATACCACTGCTGTTCATTGTTCTTTAGTTTTAGCAGGTCGCTTTCGTAAATGAGCCCTTGAGGTTCAAAAGATTTACCTGACTAAATAAAGGTTGAATGAATGAATGAAAACAAATTAAACCTCTAGCCAACAACATACACCAAGCAACAACAAAGAATAAACATGTAGATGTATTTATCTATTCCACCCATTCCATCCAAAACCAAAGGCCTAAAACAATGAAAATGAAAATAAAAATAAAACCGCTTGTCAGGAGTGAAATGCAGCACTTCCATATAAGGTATGCACTTCTCATCTCTGCAGGGGATTGGCTCTGCTTGAACCACCTGTGTGACATCACACATGAGCAGACATGTCACACATGAGCGTTTGCACAAATAAGAAAATTAAGGTGTAATCCACCAGTTCAACCCATAGAACTACCGTAAACACATTTTTAGACCAAATATTGCCAAATATTGCCAATTTACACAGATATGCACAATTATGTGAGAATAAACACAGCCATAGTGCTAGATAACATTTTAAACACATTCTAGGGAGTTTATCAGCTAAAAAAAGTTAATTTTGGGTTTAGTCGCATTTTAATGCAAACAGATCTAATTTAAACGTCTGATCTTCTAATTAATGGCAAAGCAGAAAAACATCAAATTTTTGTCACTTACCGCTTCTTTCCCCATTATAATGTTTTAACTAAAGCTATATTTATTGAGAAAATAAAGTTATATTTGCAGATTTGTAGAATTGATTTCAGAAGAAAAAATGTTTCTGAAATGCACAATGTTCAAGTCTCTACCACTGGTCATCCAAGTAACTACTCTGTAGATGTGTACCTTTTTATATGCATGTAAATGGGATAACCATTAGTCCCTGAAGCAATAGTAAGTGAGCACGATTGAGAAACATTCTCGAAGTCGACGTGATGTCACGCATCACGTGATTTCAACATCCGGTTTCGTTGTGGGGGTAAACTGTGGTTTAGACCATTGGAATTCGTTTTGTTTGCTAGTAAAGTCGAATCGAATATTTTTGTGTAGCACACATATCTTTGGAAGGATGTCTTATGAATACGAAGACAGTTTACTACCAGATGCGCGACAGCGGGACAGTATGAAACTGAAACTGTCTGGACTCCAAAAATGTCCGTATAAACTACCGGTTGATATGTGGGTAAATAATAATAATATATACATTTGTACCTCTTTATTTTATCTTTTTTAATGTTCTGATTTATTTGCACAACGGGAGCTGCAAAATTATTTTATTGTTCATTATCTAACAGCAGTTAAGACTTATAAACACACATGGTTAACTTGCAAACACTGTGGTTATGTGCAATAAGGTTATGTGCAATAATGGCCACCTGACTTTTTGATATGGCTGATACTGTTGTTTTTACTGTATTTTTTATTTTATCTATTTTTATTCAATTTTTACCTCTGTATTTTATCTTTCTTAATGTTCTGATGTATTTGCACAACGGGAGCTGCAAAATTATGTCGTTCATTGTCTGTGGACCGCACAATGAAAGACTGCAGTGTTTTTTTCAGTGCAACAATAACAATAAAAATTGTTTTCTCTAATTGTTGGTTCTTTATCATCTTGTTTGTTAGCTGTTGTATACAAGCAAAAGTTAATTAAGTCTCACAGTGTTGCAGAACAAGTATGTTTGTCAAAGTCTGAAGCAAAGACGCACATTCAATACTGTTAATGACACCTATACTTTAAGCTTGTTTAAACTTCATGTCAGTGGTAGAACTAATATTTTTAAAAGCTTTTCATACTGAAACTGAATATGCAAAAATGTTCATATAAAAAAGGAAAACAGCACAACATAAATGATGGTTTCGTCCTATTTTTAATGTTTATTACTCATTGTATTAAAGACAGACAATTTTTTTTTCATAATTTGTATTCTAAGCATTTCAGTTTTAAAACAGCTCTTTCACATGCCACCGAAAATACAAATCAAATCAAAGGATTGCAGAAGAATAAAAAATATTATGACACTATTTTCAGAAAGTATTACTTTCTACAATAATTATCAAATAAACAAACTAACATTTTAACTTTACAAATGAAACACTATCATACCATATATACAACTGTAGGCTCAATTCATCAATATTTTTTTTTTTTTTTTAGAATATTTTATTTATAATTTTTCAATAATGACATCACAAAAATCACAATAAGACACAATTCAAACAACAAACATTCTTAAAGTAAATTACACTCAACAATATAACACAACAACCAAATAACAGGGGCTGAGAGGGGGTGGGTAAGATGAGGGAAGAATATAATCCATAAGGATAAAATAAAATATACATGAATCTGGAATATATCCAAAAGACAGATGTTATCTGATTCGCTCCTATATCTTGTCGAGTCCAGCTCGATAACATGACGGTCAGTCAATCCACTGTGCCGGTAGATTTTGCATATACCTCAAATATGGTTGCCATATTTTATTAAAAGTCCCACCTCTACCTTGCATCCAGTAGGTTATTTTTTCAAGTGTCACACAGCTATTAATCTCTCCCAACCACATTTTAATTGGGATGGCGGCATCCGATTTCCATTTTATTGTAATACATTTCTTAGCAATTGCCAAAAGTACCTCTGTAAGTTTCTTATCATAAACCGTCTTTAAATTTGAATTTGTAAAGTTCCCCAATAAACAAATCTCCGGGTCTATTGGAATCACGGTGCCATGGATGTCTGATAATGTTTCACAAACCCCTTTCCAAAAATCCTGCAATTTAGAGCACTGCCAGGTAGCATGGAGGAACGTTCCTTCCTCCAAGCCACATCTAAAACAAAGATTAGATATACTCGAATTATATCTATGTAATTTTTGTGGGGTGATATATAACTGATGTAAAAAATTGAATTGTACTAATCTAAATCGAGCATTCAAAGTAGAGGTGAGACCCCCCCTGCACAAATCATTCCATAACTGCCTCTCAATAGATATACCCAAATCCTTTTCCCATTTAATTCTGGAAGCATCCACACCAGATATAGTTAAAGTTGACATAAGTACTGTATACACCCTTGAAATTATTTTACTTAATGGCTGCTTAGCATAACACATTTCCTCAACTGGAGACATACACGGTAACTTCCAACTTCCTTTCTGATCAGTTCTTATAAAGTCACGAATTTGGAGATAGCCAAGAAAATCATTATTCGTCAATTTAAACATATCTTTTAACTGTTGAAATGACATGAATACCCCCTTTTCATAACAGTGCTCCAGTTGACAGATACCCTTTTCCTGCCAGGATCTAAAGGTACCAGATTGGAGAATCTTCGGTAACAATCCATTTCCCCATAATGGGGATTTAGGGGAAAGAGAACTCTTTAGCCCAAACAGTTCCCGAATTTTAATCCAAATTTGGATCGTCTGAATTATTAATGGATTGTCAGTTTCCTTCTTAATAGTTTTATTATCCCACTTATAAAGCAAATTTAATGGCACCTCCTCTTTTATCTCTGTTGTCTCAATTTTGAGCCACGACGGATGAGCCTGCACTTCAAACATCTGTGCCAAGAACCTAAACTGAGCTGCATAATAATAGATTTGAAAATTAGGGAGCCTAAGACCTCCATCCTCATACTGCAGCGATAATTTATCCATGCTAAATCTTGGTGATTTACCGTGCCAAATAAACTTCCTAAATATTTTCTTAAGAGATATAAAGAATGCGTTTGGAATGTGAACTGGGAGTGATTGAAACACATATAGAAACCTAGGGAGGATATTCATCTTAATTACATTAATTCTACCAAATAATGTGAGAGGTAAGTCCATCCATTTTCCTAAATCCTCAGTCACCTTCTGAAGAAGACTAGGTAAATTTAATTTAAATACATTTTTGAGGTTACCATCTACATATATTCCTAAATATTTGAAGCCTTCAGGAGACCATTTGAAATTAGACACATTTTTAACTTTATTATGGTCATATACGGAAATCGGTAAAACCTCACTCTTTTCCAAATTGACCTTGTATCCCGATATTGAACTATATCTACCCAATAAGTCCTGAAGATGACAGAGAGAATATTCTGGATTAGTTAAAAATAAAATGATATCGTCTGCAAAAAGCGAAATCTTATGTATGTCCGTACCTATCTCAAACCCGCTAATATTAGAGTTTTTCCTAATGGCCTCAGCCAAGGGTTCAATAGCGAGCACAAATAGGGCAGGGCTAACTGGATCTCCCTGTCTGTTGCCCCTATACAACCTAAATGAGTCAGAGGTGATCCCATTGGTCACAACTCTAGCTTGTGGGGATCTGTACAGAGATTGTATCAAATTAACAAACCCGTCTCCAAAACCGAACTTCCTAAGGACCGAAAAAAGGTATTGCCATTCAACCATATCGAAAGCCTTTTCGGCATCAAGTGACACGGCTACACTCGGTATCTTTTTTTTATTAGCAATATGAATTATATCAAGCAATCGTCTCAAATTATCAGTGGAGAATCTATTTATAATAAACCCTGTTTGATCGGGGTTGATCAGTAAGGGTAAATACCTTTCCAATCTCTTTGCTATCATTTTTGTAACTAATTTATAATCCGTATTAAGGAGTGAAATTGGTCTATAGGAAGAACATTTTAAAGGATTTTTTCCTTTTTTATGAATGACCGTTATAACTGCCTGGGCAAAGGAATCCGGAAAACCTCTCTCTCTTCTTCCTTGCTCAAGAACATCCATCAAAAGTGGCACCAGAAGATCTTGAAACTCTTTATAAAACTCTGATGGGAAACCATCCTCCCCGGGGGATTTATTTCCCGGGAGTGATTTAAGAACCTCAAGTATCTCTGATCTATGAAAGGGTTTATCCAAATTATCCCTGCCCTCCTCTGATAGACGCGGCAATTCAATGGAGGATAAAAATGACTCGATTTCACCAGAATCCCCCTGAGATTGAGATGTATAAAGGTCTGAATAGTACCTTTTAAAAGACTCGTTAATTTCTCCAGGATTATATGTTATAACATTTTGGGGGTTTTCAATAGCGTTAATTGTTCGTTTGTTTTCCTCAGTTTTAAGTTGCCATGCCAATACTTTCTGAGCCTTTTCTCCAAATTCATAAAATTGTTGCTTACACCTGATTATTGCTCTCTCTGCTTGATATGTATTCCTATTGTTGTCAACTGGCTCCTCTCGATGTGGAGAAGCAGCGGCTCTACTCCGAGTCCCTCCCGGATGACTGAGCTTCTCACCCTATCTCTAAGGGAGAGTCCAGACACCCTCCGGAGAAAACTCATTTCAGCCGCTTGTATCCGAGATCAGTGGCGGCCGCCACTAGAGGGCGCTAGGGGCGCCGCTCCTCCTTGGAACTGCAGCTTTTCTTCTTCACCATTTGAATATTTATTTATTTTTTTTTTTATAAAAGTGAAATAATAAAATAAAAATATTTCGAAATGCATGCATATATGTTTTTAGTTGTGTAGGATAAATATTTTATGAGTAATGATTGTTTTGTTTGTTTCAAAAAACGTTTTCTGATTGTGAGTGACGTACTTCCGGTTTCCCCGCTCGGCGCCGCCTGGGGGCTTTTCCCATGCTTTTCCATTGAATCTAATTATAACTATCCGCCGCTAGCGGCCGTAGTTTATGTCCCATCAGTACAAAACTTTTGGACTGTACAGGTCGCATTTTCCCCCGCCCTCGAGCCTGGACTGTCTCTTATGCCACGGATCGACAGCACTTCCGGTTCGAGCCAAGGAGGGGGGGAGCGGGGGATTCCCTCTGTTTACAGTCAGACCTGATCATCACACGGACAACTAGCGAGTAGCGACGTTGAAACAGCAGTAATTATTAATGGTGCCTTTCTACACACAGGTAAGCAAGTAATAATTAGTGAGTTTAATAAATCGCTGAGCACACATGAGCAAAGTTTGAGCTGTTTTCATCTGTGTTCGGGACATGGTGGTGTGTGTGGGACGGTGGTTGTTGCAGTCAGTCACAGTAGCTAGTAGCTCTGCTCATGGTTGTGGTGTACTGTCTGCAACATTATAAAAGTTGCTACTTGCTAGTTATAAACCCGAATGTGTGAAGACGACTCCTGTATGTTCATCTTCAGCACATGAACTGTTTACTCCTCAGAGTGTCTGTCTGTGTTAGTTAACTTTTGTCTCGTTTCGTTTAGCAGCAGTTGCAAATTTTCTGATGAATAAATCTGAATGAATAAATAAACTTTAGTTTTAGTTTAGTTTAGTTAAACTTTAGTTTCATTATAAGTTGTGCTGTTGTTTCAAAGACACTAAACTTAAATAAATCAAGTAGCAGAAAGATTTAAGCATTAAATAGTTTGAATTTTTCATGTTATGAAACAGTGATTATATAATTATTTGAAAGGTTATTATTTTTATTCTGGAAAGGTTGAGCTCCATTCTCCCTGATGACCAGAAGAGCAAGCTCATTTCACAAGCATATGATGGTGCGAGTGTCATGAGAGGAGCCACAGGTGGTGTACAGAAGAAGATCCAAGATGTCTATGTAAATGCACACTATATATATATCACTGCTATGCTCACCAGCTTAATCTTATCATGCAGCAGGTGACTTCCCATATCTCAAAAGTGAATATTTTCTTCTCAGACCTGGCTGGATTCTCCGGCTTTTTTTCAAGATCGCCAAAGAGAACCAGTATTCTCGATGAAGTGGTGGCCCACAGAGTTCCAAGAGCAAGCACAGTGAGGTGGAACTTCCACAGCCGAGCTGTGAACACTGTTTTTGAACACAAAGAAAAACTGCTCCAGTGTTTTGAAACCATCAGGGACTCAGGACAGTTTGATCCTACCACTGTTAGAGAAGCTGGAGGCTTTGTGAGGCTGCTGGAGGATGATAGCTTCAGCTTTTTCCTGAAACTGTTCCATCTGGTCATGCCTCATGTGGACATTCTCTACAACCAACTCCAGAAGCGGACCATCGACTCAGTCTTTGTTCAGAGAATCATGCAGCAGTTCACAGACCACATTCAAAAAATCAGGTACCGGTAAATTGAAATTAATGTGTATGTTGTGCTGTTTAATATTACTGATACAGTATTTTGTTAATGTCTTATGATTGAACTACTTCACATTTCTTGTTATTTTACCTGGTGACTAAAATATGAACACTGTTCTCTTATGGTCCTGCAGAGACTCACTCCCTACTATTTGTGGCGAACACAGTGGCAGTGTATCCCAGATGGCTAAGAAACGCCGCACACTGGGCCCTGGTGAACGTCAGAGGATAGCTACAGAGGATAGCTACAGAGGTGAGCAGCTACAGAGGTGAGCAGCTAAATGCATGTCTTTTACCGTACAATGTTTTTCATCATATTAGTTCTGTATTTTGAAAAAGTGAGGAGCACTACATCTTTCTAATTACAATGTCAATTTGAATTGTTGCTATTAAATGTACACATATACTCATAAATTGTTAGATGTTAAATAATTAGAAAGCTGACTAGCCATTTCCCTATCCTCTTGAATACCAGGAAAAATAAATATTGTCCATGCCCAATATTTTATTATTCATATGGAAGAGAAAGGTGCCAAAACCCACCCTTTCATATTTAGCATAATTGAAAAGCACAAAATCAGTCAGAGAATCTTTATTGCCATTTGCACCACATGTGGTACATGTGATGAAACAAGATTATGTACACAGGGTCCCAGTTACATCCACCAATAAAATGTAAGAGAAAAACAGTAATAACATCTAAGTAGCTTAAATTACAACCTTGAACTACTTATTCATTTAAATACATCCTGTTGCACCATTGAAATTCTACCATGTTGTTTTTTACTATGTTTGTAGGACCTTGTATTACTTTTTCATTTGTAGGTACTTTATTTTTGTACCTTTATTGCATGCTTTAGTATTATTTTTTTTGTTTGTTCTTTGTTGTTTTAGTGAGTTAAATTGTTGGTTCTCAATCTGAGCATTTCATTGTACTGTTGGCCTAGTTTTAATCTGCATTTGATAAATAAACACCAGAAAAACTTGAAACGTTATTTTTTCATTTTTGAGAAAATAGCCCCCCCTGGTGGTTAACTGAGGAACCGCCACTGTCCGAGATCTTGTTCTTTCGGTCACAACCCAAAGCTCATGACCATAGATGAGGGTGGGAACATAGATCGATCGGTAAATTGAGAGCTTTGCCTTTCGACTCAGCTCTCTCTTCACCACGACAGACCGGTACAGCGCCCGCTTCACTGCGGATGCTGCACCTATCCGCCTATCGATCTCACGCTCCAGTTTTCCCTCATTCGTGAACAAGACCCCGAGATACTTAAACTCCTCCACTTGGGGCAGGACCTCCTCCCCGACCCGGAGAGGGCATGCTACCATTTTCCGGCTCAAGACCATGGCCTTTATAGATAAACAAAATATTCTAAGCAACAATCAGTATGGTAGAGCAAAAAACTTTACATCAATGGCTCTCATGGAATTAATGGAACAAATAACTACTGCTGTCGATCAAAAACAATATTGTGTCAGTATTTTTGTTGATTTAAAAAAAGCATTCAATACTATTGATCACACCATTCTCCTTGAAAAATTGAACAAATATGGTATTAGAGGACCAGCATTACAGTGGGTATCTAGCTATTTAAAAGATAGGAAACAATTTGTACAAATAAATGATGTAAGATCTGACCTCTGTAATATCACATGTGGAGTTCCCCAAGGCTCTGTACTTGGACCAAAGCTATTTATTTTATATGTGAATGACTTGGTAAATGTGTCAGGACTCCTTAAATGTGTACTTTTTGCTGATGATACCACTTTTTTCTGTTTAGGTGAAGATATAGAACAAATGTTGGAATTGATAAAGACAGAATTTGTCAAGATACAAACTTGGTTTAAAATAAATAAATTATCATTAAATCTAGAAAAAACTAATTACATGATATTCAGTAATAAAAAGAAAACTGTTGATGTTCCACTCAAAATTGAGGTGTTGAGATTTGTAGAGTGAGTGAGGTGAAGTTTTTGGGTGTTATCATTGATGACAAACTGACATGGAAACAACACATAAATTCTGTAAGAATAAAAATAGCTAAATCGATTGCAGTACTGTACAAAGTCAGAGACCTATTGAATGATAAAGCTCTGTATTTGTTGTATAACACAATCATTGTTCCACACTTAATCTATTGTATTGATGTTTGGGGGAAAGCGTGTAAAACAATCACAAAGCCTATTTTTGTATTACAGAAAAGAGCTGTAAGAATTATCACTAGAAAACATTACTGTCATCCATCAAGTACATTATTTTATCAACTGAAGTTATTGAAGTTCCATGATTTGGTAGACTATAATATTTTATCAGTTATGTATAGGGCTCAGAATAATGCATTACCTTTAAATATCCAAATGCATTTTGTTAAAAGACAAAGTTGTTATAATCTTAAGGGGACAGAGATGTTTGTAAAACCACAATTCAGAACTAGTTTGAAGGGACGTTCTACCTCAATCCAGGGAATTAGATTATGGAATGGCTTGGAGAATGTAGTTAAAAATGCCAAGTCAATGTTTACATTTAAGAAAATGATCAAAATGAATTTGTTTAAAAAATATATATGAAATGACGTAATGTGTATTGTATTAGTTAGAAAATTAGAAAGAGTTAGTCATTTTGTACTGTTGGTGGAAGATTATTATTGTTTAATCTGATTGTTTGAAAAAAGGGGCAGATATAATAAGATTTATTCTTCTTTCTGCTACCTTTAATTTTTTGAAAATTTTGTACGTTATCAATTATGGGATTGTCTTGTATTGTGTTTCTTTTGTAAAAAAATGAACAAATTTAATAAACATAAACATAAACAATAATTTGCTTAGGTAAGAAACATTTCTTACATGAATCTTGATATAAAAATACAAAAGTGTTTCTAGAGAAGCTGCTAATTCATGTTTGCTATAAGGAAAGTTTCTTGTTTGTTAAAAAAATGTACATGTTTACAGGAAACTGTACAAGGAAAGAGGGTGAACAAAGAAACTTAAAGAGAATACTGAAAGACTCTGAGCTAACAAGAGACAGAAATATTAATCAGGGTGAAGATTGAGATGTTTAAACTTCACTTTTCTACATAAATTGAGACCTGCTCATCTTTGTGGACAAATGAGGGTTGATTACTGCTCTAAAAATATCCAACACTTTTGATCCGTCTCACGCAGCAGCAAAAGGACGTGGGCACTAAAAAAAACAACGCAGCTGGTTAGCTTAATATGAAATGAAAACAGCCGAAAGTTCAAGATGCTAAACTTTTGTCTTGCATGGCCAGAAGTTTCCAGCCTTATCTCAATGCAGATATTGATATGAAACATACTGCCATGTTAAGGAATCTAAATAAATTGTTAAAAAATATATATGAAGTAGCGTAATGTGTATTGCATTAGTTAGAAAATTAGAAAGAGTTATTCATTTTTTGTTCTGTTACTGGAAGATTATTATTGTTTGAACTGATTTTTTGAAAAAAGGGGCAGATAGAATAAGATTTTTTCTTCTTTCTGCTACTTTTCATTTTTTTAAATATTTTGTATGTTATCATTTATGGGATTGTTTTGAATTGTGTTTTTTGTAAAAAAAAAAAGAAAAAGAAAAAGAACAAATTTAATAAACATATAAACATTTAAACATTTAAACAAACACCCTGATGCATGCTCAATAATTCAGGTAGAAAAATCTAAAAAAGCTAAGTCTGGTCCTCTGGACATTCAAAAAACAAAACAAAACAAAAACGTAGAAACGTTTTGTCTTTCGTCCGAAAGACTTCCTCAGTCTGAGGAACAACTCTGTCAACTCTTGAAACTGTGCCTGCAGTCAACCTACTTCACATATGGGGAGCAATATTATAGGCAGAAACATGGGTGTGCTATGGGGTCTCCAGTTTCTCCTATTGTTGCCAACCTGTACATGGAGGAGGTAGAAAAGAGAGCCTTGATGTCCTTTTCAGGGAGACCACCAAGTCATTGGTTCAGGTATGTGGACGACACCTGGGTTAAAATTAAATAATAATAATAATAATAATAATAATAATAATAATAATAATGCATTTTATTTGGTAGCGCCTTTCAAAACACTCAAGGACACTTTACAGCATTAAAAACACAATAAAAACAGTATAAAATAACTATATACCGGTAAAAAGAAAAATTAAAATCAATTAAAAAAACACACAAAAAAGAAAATATATAAAATAACTACATAAAAAAGAAAAATTAAAGTGAGAAGGCTAACTTGAACAGATGAGTTTTGAGTTTTGATTTGAAGGTCAGAAGGCAGTCAATGTTACGGATGTCTGGGGGAAGAGCGTTCCAGAGTTGGGGAGCAGAGTGAGAAAAGGCTCTGTGTCCCATGGTGCGGAGGCGGACAAGAGGCACGTTGAGGTGGATGGAAGAGGAAGAACGAAGGGAGCGTGAATGGGTGGTAATGTGCAGGAGATCAGACAGGTAAGGAGGGGCGAGGCTATGAATAGCCTTGAAAGTGTATAACAGGATTTTAAATTGAATTCTGAATGTGACTGGAAGCCAGTGGAGTTGCTGCAAAACTGGGGTGATGTGGTGGAATGAGGGGGTTTTGGTAACAATGCGGGCAGCTGAGTTTTGAACCAATTGAAGCTTACGGGTTAATTTGTGAGGCAGACCAAAAAGGAGAGAGTTACAGTAATCAATTCGAGAAGTGACCAGACTGTGGACCAGGATGGAAGCAGAGTGCAGAGAGAGGGATGGACGTAGACGGTTGATGTTTCGAAGGTGGAAATAAGCAGACCGGGTGATACTATTGATGTGAGAGTGAAAAGAGAGAGTGCTATCGAGAATGACACCCAAACTCTTAACGTGAGGGGAGGGAGAAACCAAGGAGTTGTCAATGTTGAGGGAAAAACTGTTAACTTTAGATAAGGTGGATTTAGTACCAATGAGTAAGAATAATAATAATAATAATAATAATGAATTCAATTTATAACGCACTTTTCATTAATGAAAATCTCAAAGTGCTGACAATGTTCTGCCTGATAGAGTCTATTTTGTTGACAAAATAGCTCTGAAAGTCGTCACAGGTAGACTGTGTGGCAGTTTTCAGAACATTGACAGATGGGTTGATGACAGACTGGAGTGTGTTGAAAAGCGTCCTCGGCCGGTTGGAACTCATCTTACTTACTCATCTCATCAAGAACTCATCTTACCCTGAGTAAGAGTTATAAGATGGCGCCTTTGATGATGGTACGCCGTCTACATGCTCTCCTGTACTTTTTACTGTTGTTCGTGTTCTGCCTTTTTTCATCGACGATGCATCCTCGCTCCTGGTCTATGATCGCTCAACTCTTCTAAGTCTCCAAGACTCGCTGATCAACACACCGGCTACTGGCAAATATGGACATTTCAAGCCTCCTCCACCTCCACCTTTCTTGGCGTCTGTACCAGCGTACCTACAACGCAACACGACCACGCTGCCACGCAACAAGCGGCGCAGAAGACGCGGAACGAGGGCAGGCGTTCTGGTGAGGTTTAAAAAGTATCTCTCGTCTCACAACACGCCGACGGCTGACTTACCTCCTGAATTCAGCGTCTTTGATGTCCGTCGCTCCTTTGCCCGCCGCAACAGATGCCTTGTTGCTATCAATCATGACGCCAGCGATCAGTATCCATCTTGTCCCCC
>JBBPBX010083461.1:5194-15520 GCA_038048925.1 Garcialebias charrua | reverse complement strand
TTTCTGATAGAAGTTCTGAAGTCCACGCCCTTCAAAGATCTGTTTACGCCCTCTGTAACAGCCAGTATCTGTAATGTGTTGTTGTTTTAAAATTAGCTCTTTTTTTATTACTCATTTGACTTACTGTTAGTGCTAGCTTAAGATAACTTACCGAAACCCGTCTGAGCGCGCCGCAATTTGCTGCTCCTTTTAGCATTAGACCACCCGAATCCGATGCTAATGTTAGCTTGTTCCTCTTCCGGTGTTCGCCAGCTCCGCTCGTTGCACGCGGCGATTTTGGGAGTTATCGCTGTTCCAGTCAAGACACACACAAAGTTCACCAAGTGTCTCCCGTAAATTAATCCGTAAGGAGAAGGTCCTCGCTGCTGCGAGGCTGCTGCGAGGCAGCAGCGAGGCTGTACAGTTGAAGCTCCGCTCCATCGCCAGAAGAGGGTCCCGTTGCCGCCGGTCCCTACGCCGGGGGTCCGCTCGTTTAATTTTTGCCGGCTGCGCGTTGGGAGCGATCGCAAATACACTAAAAATTGAACTAAAACATAAAAATAACAATTATACTTTATTTATAAAGCCATTTAAAAAAACACAGCTGCAACAAAGTGCTGTACACATGAAATTAAGAACATATAAACAAAAGATGAGATGAAATCATGAAAAACAACAGTCATGTGTTTAATACAGAAGTGGGTTGAGCCTAACCAGGGGTTGCTAGGTGAGGGGCTGGACTCAGGTTGTGGTGGGTTGTCCTGGCGCTTGTGACGTCACAAGCGCGATGATTTTCAAAACGAAACCTATCTTATCACAGTAAAATAAATATACTTAGAGTAAATAAACCACTGGGTGCATTTTTTTGGCCTTAGGACTGTTTTTTTATGAAGTAAATACCCAAAGTTGAGTAAAAAAAACATTAAAAAGTGAATTTTGAATACTTTAAACAAAATTGCTTTATAGTTATATCTTTGCAAACTGATGCACTAAAATTCAGTTTTAAAATAATCACCCCCTAAACTTTTTGTAAAAGGCAAACAGCAGATCTAGACTTGTCATTAAAAACAGCCTCAGCCTCCTTAAAGGTATTGTGACATGATTTTGTAAATTTGAATATTTGTCAGAACATATATATCTTATATCATTGAGCTCTGGTCGTTTTTGCATAATAAATTATAAATATATTAAATTTTTATTCCAAGTTATGGTAGTTGTTTTCTCTGGGATACGCCCCTAAAAATCTGCGCATTTCCGCAAAATGTCATCTTAACGTGACAACGGGAAGGCACGCTCCAACGTGCATTTAAATAATAATGGCGGAGCATGTCCTATCGCGTCTGAGATATCATTTTGAGACAGTAAATCTTCCAAAACTCGCATTAATAAACCCTCCCTGAATAAAAAAATTACAGATGTTACCTGATGGCGCAGACATAATTTAAAAATACATCATTAGCAACGTGTTTGCTCCGGGCACTCGGCTAATGTTTGTTAGCTGCTATGTCGGCTTATTACCGGTTGCGTCAGCGATATATCATTTTAAGACAGTAAATCATCCAAAACTCTCATTAATATCCCTCCCCGAATAAAAAGAATTACCTGATCGGCAGACATAATTTAAAAATACATCATTAGCAACGTGTTTGCTCCGGACACTCGGGGCTAATGTTTGTTAGCTGCTATGTCGGCTTATTACCGGTTGCGTCAGCGATATATCATTTTAAGACAGTAAATCATCCAAAACTCTCATTAATATCCCTCCCCGAATAAAAAGAATTACCTGATCGGCAGACATAATTTAAAAATACATCATTAGCAACGTGTTTGCTCCGGGCACTCGGCTAATGTTTGTTAGCTGCTATGTCGGCTTATTACCGGTTGCGTCAGCGATATATCATTTTAAGACAGTAAATCATCCAAAACTCTCATTAATATCCCTCCCCGAATAAAAAGAATTACCTGATCGGCAGACATAATTTAAAAATACATCATTAGCAACGTGTTTGCTCCGGGCACTCGGCTAATGTTTGTTAGCTGCTATGTCGGCTTATTACCGGTTGCGTCAGCGATATATCATTTTAAGACAGTAAATCATCCAAAACTCTCATTAATATCCCTCCCCGAATAGAAGGAAACTACAGATGTTACCTGATGGCGCAGACATAATTTAAAAATACATCATTAGCAACGTGGCCTGTACCGCGGCTATTGTGTTAGCTATCTGATTCGGCTAGCTTGTTAGCAGCGAACAAACATAATCTGCCGTGATAATTGGCTTTATACACTCAAAGTGTATAAAGTAAAACAACATGAACTCACGTAAAATAAATAGTTTATAATCTAAAACACTACACACCTCCGATTATGTTTACACAAAGACTTACTCATCTCCTGGACAGTCTTCCGATGGTCCCTGCGTTGTTTCGACATGGTAGCTCCTGTGGGACTTTCTTCTGTAGATTTTCTTTTAAAAATAGTAGGAATAGCATCCGGTTTTAAAAGTCTTCTGAATCTTAATGGTAATCCTAAAGATTCTTTTATACCAGGTGCTGAAAACAATCGGCAGTGAAATGGTCGCTGCAGACATAGGACTCCTGGAACCCACCGGTCGTTGTCTGGTCCATTCTTGACAAAGTTTGTCATCTTTTGGAAATTTGTGAAGGCTCACTTGTTCACTGCTGATATTAGAACACACAAATGCACTACAACGTGACGGCATTTTTCAAGTTACACAAACAAGAGGCGATCTTTCAGGAAATGAATCCGTATGGCAAGCAGTTAACACACCAAACAAACGGGCAAGGCTCTGCCTTCTCCCTGTTTAGACGTTGATGACTGGCGACGACGACTGGTGATGACGTATTGCGGAAATGCGCGGAATTTCAGGGGCGTATCCCAGCAAATACCAGAGAAAAATTTAGCATAATTTCGAATAAAATTTTAATATGTTTATAATTTATTATGCAAAAACGACCAGAGCTCAATGATATAAGATATATATGTTCTGGCAAATATTCAAATTTACAAAGTCATGTCACAATCCCTTTAAAGTTGAATTATTTTTAATGTTGCAGCTGCATGGAATTTACAGAAGGGGGTAATGTTGTCTCACTTGTCTGGGTGCCATTGAGTTTATTTTCCTGTATCAGATTAGGAGGTAGAAGCAATCAAAAACTGCCACATATCATGTTTTCACCTCAGTGATTTCAACTATTATTTATGTATAAAAACACAACTTAAAAAGTCAACGTCAGACTGTTTTGTTTTCTTAAAATTCTCAATTTAATCTGTTTTTCTGGACACAAAACCCACAAATGAAAACCTGCCAGCATCACTTGTATTCACACACTTCTTCTCTTACACACACACTCACACAAAACCGTCACACTCACTTGTGCTTTTTAGGTTTTTGTTTTTTTTGTATTTCTGATTCATCTCTGCATTTATAACTTAAAAAATAATTTACATTTAAAAAATAAGTTGATTTTCATGGGCACTTGAGAGAGATGACAATGAAGTCGGGTTGATCAGGGTTTAGAGTATTTCTCCCAGAGGAAGGAGTCATTCCTCAGAACTTGAGCCAGTTTCTGATTGAACGGTGAGTAAAAGTCCCGCAGGATCTCCTTAGTGATCGGCAGCATGGGCCCCAAGTTTTTATCAGCCGGTCTTCTGGTGTTGGACGCTGGACTTCTTGTGATTTCTGACTCTATTTCTTTTGTCGGCTGGCCTGTAGGATACAAACACCTCTGTAATGTCATGGCTTTCTGCACCTTTCAGCTTTTTTTTCCGAAGAAAACTTGTTTCGTGTTACACTGATCGACGTCTTAACTTACTTACCGAGGCTGAGAAAGTCAAAGACTTTGTGCATCGTGTATTTCCTGTTATTAGCATGGTCTTCTAACCTCAGGATAAGGATCTGTTCCTTGCTGAAAACGGTCAACCAGTCCATTAAGTATACAATGTAAAGGCCAACTTGCAATCTCACCTGTTGGGGCACAAAACAAGAAAAGAAGAAGAAAAAAAGAGTATTAAGTTCTGCCAAGAAGCTTTATCCTTTGAAGAGGCACATGGTGGTGCATGCATGTATTTAACTTGGACAAAAGGAGGCACTTTTACCAGCTTTCTCTAATCTTCTCTGTGAACTCATTAAAGGGTCATGTGGGCATGTGATCATGTGCAGGAACCACCCGCTTTGGATGTTATCAACCATTAAATGGCCATTATCAGTTATTATCATCCCCATACGTAGCGGTCAGATTGCCCCTCCTGCCCATACGTAGCGGTCAGATTGCCCCTCCTGTACCTCCTAGGAGGTTTAAAGGTACGTTGTCACCGTTACAAGCGATGACAGCAGGCTCCGTCTTTAGCTACGTGGTTAGGTTTAGAGTAAAGGGTCTTGGGTTAGGTTTGGTTAGGTTTAGGCACAAGGGTGAGGGGGTTAGGTTTAGGGTTGGTCCTCTGGGTCAGGTTTAAGGTTTGGTTTAGGAAAACGGTTACAAAAGCTGAAAAAAACAAAAACACAACACTTCCGGGTTTACGGAAACACGCTGCCTACTCACAGCAATAATAACGCTGATAACGTTCTTTTAAACATGCTAGGAGGTAGATTGGAAAGTTTCGCCACTATATACTGTATGGGGATGATAAGAGTTGATAACGCCCATTGTATGGACTGACAACATCCGAACCCGCTGCAGGAACTACAGGTAGTCCTCGGGTTTTCGACAGTCTCGAGTTATGACGTTTCGTGGTTACAACGCATCTCCCATTTACAGTACTATGAAAAGCCTTGTTTTGAGTTACACAGTTTTACGTCATAAACGTTGTGACGCAGTGGTGGAAGAATACAGTATTGTACTGTACGTGGTGCAGCGGCGGAGGAATACTGCATTGTACTGTGAACGCGGTTTTACGTCGTAAATGTCGTAAAGCAGCGGTGGAAAATATTGTACTCTACGCAGTGTAGCGGCGGAGGAATATTGTACGTACTGTACTGTGAACGTGGTTTTACGTCGTAAACGGAATACGGCGGATGGACCTAGGATAACGGCGTCACCAGCATCCCAGTAGGCCATTAACTCTTTTTGCCCTTCATTATGGCTCCCAAACGTATATTTTTTGATAATTATGCAGGGTACTGTGTTAGGATAAGCTAAGTGCTTGGTAATACAGTACTGTACGTATATGGTGCAGTATGTACGTATGTCCGACTTACGTCAAAAATTGGTTTATGACACCGCCTAGGAACGGATCTACGTCGTAAGTCGATGACTACCTGTATGTGGTGTTTACCGTAATTTCTGGACTATAAGGGGCTACTTTTTTCACACATGTTGAACCTCGCATCTTAAACAATGCTGCGGCTAACTTATGGTTTTTTTTTGACAGGTTAACGAGCTTCCTGCCACCAAAACATTTACACGTGTGTGATGCCTCATCACACACAGGAGCTCACATAGCTGCCCAATACATATCCCTCTTGGGCGGGGTGGGGGTCCTCATGACTCAATTAGACTACCGGTACCTGTATAAATACAGGTAAAAAAATACTGTACATACTGTATTTGTGTAAATGACAGGTATGTATTTAATTAAAAGTTAAAATTATACTTCAGTGTACAAATATTTCATGTTACAACGTGAACATTCATGGCTTATAGAAAAGTGTGGCCTGTATATGTACAAAATTGTATATTTTATTTTATTTAGTGGGCACCACTTACATTCGGGTGCGCACAATTGTCCAGAAATTATGGTAATATGTGAAGAATGGAAGAGGGATGTGAAAAAAAAAAAAGAATGACTTAGATTTATAAATCTGCATCGCTACTTTCAGTTCAACAGACTGCTTTGTGCTTTCACAAAAGTACTGTATGTTATTGTGATGAAGAAGTTGTGATTTTTTTTTAGTAAAATAGTCAGAGAATTGTTCATAAAAAATGAACTAACCAGCTTTGATCATCCGAGTTAATTTGGCATTTTTCTGTTATTTTATTCATTTATTATGCTTAATCAGAACAAATGACAGTAAAAAATGTGTACAAAATGACTGAAATGCACAAACAAACATGATAAAAGCAGTGAATACAACCCAAATTAGAAACTGACCACTTTTCCTGCCTCTTCCTTCTCTACTTTGCAAATAAGCATCCATGTTTTAACAGATTAGATCGATGCTAGTGTTTGTTTGTAACCGTTTTATCTGCAGCCTCAAATCTGAGCTTCATCATTTGTATATCAGAGACAGAGCACATATGTAATCCTTTTCAACATGAGCTAATAACTCAGATATTAGAGGATGGACATTCAGACCAGCTGCAGGGAGTAATCACTGATCCACGGGGATGTGGAGCCTGTCAGAGGCAGTTTGGGAGCAGGACCTCTGAATACCAGGCAGCTCAGCACTGAGCCAAAAGAGGACAGGCCAGTCGGCTTTAGGGCACTGTGGGAAAGGCTGGCTGGAAGCCGAACACCCAGACTTGTTCTTTGAGCCAGAAAGAAGTTCATAGTTTCACTAAACTATGTTTTGTTGCACACAAAGACAGGCTTAAACTTTGAATTGCATGGTAGTGTTTCAAATTATTTTCCCCAAACTCAGTGTTTCAAGCTTTATCATGCCCAAATGAAGCGTGCATTTCACTCCATCTGCCTTTTTTTGTTTTTGTTTCTTTTTTCACTCTTCCCACCAGCTAATAAATTGGTGACTAAATGCAGCTCTGAAGAGGAGCTCCCAGACAAAAGCAGGAGGGAGGGACCACTCACTGGCATGGCGTTGTTGATGGTGGTGTTGTACACACAGGAGCGCATTGTGTACTCCGCAAGGCACCCCTCGAATAGCTGCAGCGACTCGGACACCTTCTCGTGGAAATCCTCTGCAGATTTATTGGCAATACCGAAGTAAAGGTAGTCAGAGTAAAGCCTGCGAAACAACACAGTCGACAAATGGGACATAAATGCACATGCTTTACCATGTATCTATTAAAGATAGCTAATTATGCAGCTCCATTAAAAAGATAAACGAAAGAAGCATGAGCTGTAACTTTTTTTTCTTTTCTTTGGCAACTGGACTAACAAACAAAAAAATTCCTGCACCAAAATAGATTGGTGGAGACAAAGTCATGAAGCATCTCCAGTAAAACTTGACACATGGCATGGGGTCTGTATTAAGGAAAGGCACAGGTTGTGAACAAGTCTCACATAATGAAACTGGCACGGTTAGTTTAATCGACCATGCAATTCATTTCCCCTACAATTTGTTTTTGGGAAAGGTAACACAGGCCGCCATCAACAAAGATAATTACACAGAGACTGCTCTGATGTCCTTCAAAAAAAAAAGTGTTACAAGTTCAGCTCTTTTGAAATGAGACTCTGTTAAGTGATTCTAAATGGTTATCTTTCTATATATACCACCAGCCCCGGCCTCACAACTTAGTGTTACACTACAGGTAGTCCTCGGGTTACCACGGTCTCGAGTTACGACGTTTCGTGGTTACGACGCATCTCCCATTAAAAAAATAATATACAGGTAGTCCCCGATTTACGAGCGAGATCCGTTACAACGAGGCGCTCGTAAACCGGAAATCTCGTAATTTGGAACGGCCGCCATTTCTCTCGTAAATCCGGAATTTCGCTCGTAAATTGGAACGGTTTTCGCTAGCGCGACTACAAACACTCTATTTTCATCCAAAAACTGCTTATGAGTGCATAAAAATGATCGGAAACGTGTGTCCATATGCTTAGCTAACTAACTGTGGTGAAAAAACACATGAAAACTCAGTATTTTTTTCGTTTTTTCCAAAAATTCGCAGCTCGTAAGTCTGGAACCTCGCAGATCAGAGCGCTCGTAAATCGGGGACTACCTGTACTGTGTACATTAACTCATATGCTGCTGTGCCACTCTTTGCAAATGTCAATGCTAGAACCTTCAGTTTATTTTATAGATATACTTTTTATACTTTTTATACTACTATGCAAAAACTCAGGACAGTATTACACTTTTATTATTTCATTTTATGCTTATGTTCATTGGGTGTTTGGTGTTTTAGGGGTGTTTGGTGTTTCAGTGTTGGTGTAAATTTTCATACTTTTATACTATTATGAAAAAACTCAGGACAGTGTTACACTTTTACTATTTTATGCTTATGTTTATTAAATGTTTTAGTGTTTAGTGTTTAGATGGTTACTGTTGCACCGAGGGACTGAGAGAAACGCAATTTCGGTCCTGTGTATGTCCTGTACATATTGCAGTTCTGACAATAAAGTTGACTTTGACTTTGACTTTTGACTTTGATACTGCACTGTACTCTCTAAAAAAGCTAAGTCTGGTCCTCTGGACATTCAAAAAACAAACAAAACTGTTATGTGAACGCGGTTTTACGTCGTAAACGAATGGAGAATACGGAGGATGGACCGAGGTGGACAGTGTCACCAGCATCCAAGTAGGCTATTAACTGTTTTTGCACTTTGTTATGGCTCCCAAATGTATGTGTTTTTTGATAATTATGTAGGGTACAGTGTTAGGATAGGCTAAGTGCTTGGTAATACAGTACTGTACATGTATATGGTGCAGTATGTACGTATATTCGACTTACGTCGAAAATCGGTTTACGCCGCCGCGTAGGAATGGATCTACATCGTAAGTCGAGGACTACCTGTATGTGTAGAACACTAAACACATTTGCCTACTTAAATCCAGAAATGTTTAAAATTGGCTCTTCTGTTTGATTTCAAAGCATTAGCTTGAAAATAAGTGGTTCTCAACCCTGGTCCCTGAGGAACACCACCCTGCTTGTTTTTAGTTGTTCCTCTGCTCCAACACACCTGATTTGAATGAAAGAGTGATTAACAGGCTTCTGCCAAACTTAAGGAAGTAATTAAACCACTGAATCAGGCGTGATGGAGGAGAGGAACAACTAAAACTTGCAGGATGGTGTTCCTCAGGGACCAGGGTTGGGAACCACCTATTTGTTAATCTACCAGACCAATTGAAAACAAGCCAATCAGGTAAGATAATTATCTTGATGCAGTATCTGTGCAGGAATGGACACAAGGAGGTTTCTCCCATTTTGTATTGTAAAAATTTGATAAGTTGTATACTGTAGTCAGATCCAGCTAGCTGAAGAGATGTTGCTAGATCATTTTACAATCAACATGCTCCAACATTTCTTACCATAATTGGGTTTGATAGTTTTTTTCTTAATTTAAAAAAAAAATCTAAATTTTTACCAAGCTTACAAGAATAAGAAAACGGGAATATATTTAGTTCAACCTTCCATAATTGAATAAATGATGCCGTTTGGGTACTATTTGCTTTATAAAATTTATCTATTAGGTATAGTAGCCATGGAAGGAAAAGTGGTAGAAGTGCTCAAGGTTTAATACATCAGCATGTATATGATTTAAAAAAAATTAGAACATTGGTTGGATGTGCTAGCAAATTGAAAATCTATAAATTACTATATTATTTGTTGCAAAATATTTAGTGTTTCTGCTAATTGTGTGAAGTTTTTAGAAAAAAGGAGACTCAAAATTGTGCCTAAAAATTATTTTACATGCCGTAGATAGGTTTTTGTACAACCTTGGTTTGCAGAAACAGAGTTTAAATCTGACAAGAATGACAAGCAAACAACCAGTCATAGAAAGTCTGTGATGATCCCTGGAGAAAACTCTACCAAAAGCCAAATAAACTTTCTTTCTCCAAATAGAACATATCCAAAAGCTGTATTCAACAGGTAAGATATTACTTGTTCATAAACTTTCCACAGAACCCCACTTCAAAAAAATCGGAACAATTCGTTTACTGGAAAAAAAAAATAATAATCCAGAAACAAGAAAACCATCATAAGGAACATTTTCTGTGACATCTAGATTTAGTAAACAGCCATAACACAAATTTTGTCATCCATGAACTTGAAAAAGCTTCTGTCTGTGCAGTGAAACAGCCTCATCTTTAAAGCAAACACGCAGTGAAGTGGAAAGTCCTCCCACCTTTCCACCGGGTCCCTGAGCATGACGATGAAGCGGGCGTCCGGCTGCAGGGCATGGATGAAGTCCTGGATAAGGAAAGGAGGCTCTTCCCCGGTGGAGTTGTCATAGAAGTACACCCAGGCGTTGTTGTCCCACATGGTGGAGGCACTGGCTTCTCCTGCAAAGCACACACACAGCGGTTTACAAGAACACGATCAACACACAAGATCTGCTGCACACAGACACGCGCTGACACATTTATGTTATTTTCATTCTAGTTTTGCCATATTCATGACTCAAAGTTTGTTTTTGTAGATTTTTACCAAAGAAAAATTTCTCAGTGGTTGTGGTTGTTCTCCACCCTTGAGGAGCCTGGGC
>JBBPBX010083460.1:0-15521 GCA_038048925.1 Garcialebias charrua | reverse complement strand
GGTCACAAATTAATGTAGAACACCGGACGCCATTTTAGGTTCAGTCACGGGGGTCTCCGGTCACAAATTAATGTAGAACACCGGACGCCATTTTAGGTTAGCTGCCGGGAGCCGGCCTTTGAAGACTGGTGACCAGGATCGCATCATATGGATTAATTACTAGCTGGAATCGCTCTGTGGACGTCTCAGGCTGGAGCAGCAGCTGCAGATTGATCGCCGATCGCGCCGCCGCTCCAACACCAGCTCATGGCTTGGCTAGCAGAAGCTAGCCAGCTAGCTAACACAGGCCTTGAGCAACTGCGGTGGTTCACTCGCCGGCTGCCGCGCTGCTCGGCCCGACAACAATCATGGCAACGCATGGCAACCTAAGATGTCGGCTTTGACCATCTCAAAGTAAGAAAATATATTTTTATTTATTCTGTAAATGTGAATAGCAATGTTTAACATTACAGTACACTACTGTACATGCTTAAATGTGTGCGCGCGCTCCGTTAGCGGTATTTCCACGACCTACGAACGGAATAAGGACCTATGAGGTTCTCCTTAGGAGTGACAAGGATGGATAAGATCAGGAATGAGATCATCAGAGGTACAGCACATGTTAAACAACTGGGAGATAAAGTTAGGGAGGCCAGACTGAGATGGTTTGGACATGTCCAGAGGAGGGACAGTGGGTATATTGGTAGAAGGATGTTAGAAATGCAGCTGCCAGGAAAAAGACAAAGAGGGAGACCAAAGAGGAGATATATGGATGCAGTTAGAGAGGACATGGAGGTAGTTGGAGTGAGGACAGAGGATGCAGAGGACAGAGTGAGGTGGAGGAGGATGACTCGCTGTGGCGACCCCTGAAAAGGGAAAAGCCGAAAGAAGAAGAAGAAGAAGAAGAAGAAGAACTGGACAATATTTTCACCCCTACGGCAGAATCGAGCTACGAACAGTTCTTATCTCCCTAACTCGTACGTAACTAGGGGGTCACCTGTAGTTGGTTGTGAAAGTAGCTGACATTTTTGCTGCAGTTTATAAGGTTTAACTAAAATGGTTATAACTCGCAATAAGATCTTTAAAATAAAACTTCTCTAATATTTTTAAATGTTTTTCATTTGGTTTTACCAGTCTAGTTGTATGAGTTTAAACTTTTACGTGACACTCAGGCCCAGAACCAGCTGAGTTCTCCTGGATTGATCTACAGCTGCTCAGGTTCATTAGTGCCTTCATTTTACCTGCACATTGATGATGATGATGACGATGATGACGATGATGATGACGATGATGACGATGATGATGATGAAGTATTGAAAAGTAAAGGCAGAAATCAGATTATGCTCAGAGCTTCTTCTCCATAAGATTTTGTTTTTTGGTGAACTCTGTGACCAGCAGTGATAACGGCCTCAGTCTGGTCACTCACTGCTTTAAATAGTTCTCTTTCTTTTTAAAACAACTGTAGATCCCATTAGACCCAGACGGCTCAGCTTGACTGAGCAGACAAATGTAAGGAGTCTGTTGGTAGTTTCCATTTAATAACCATGATGGTGCTCTCAAGTGTTTTAAAGCTGCAGATATGTTCCTGTCTCCTTCTGTAGATCTTCATCAAGGCTACCACCAGTATTTATATTTTAATAAATTATTTATTTCATTTCAAACAGTTAAAATTTTCAACAAAACCATAAACAAATAAAAACATTAATATTTCCATTTTGGAAATGAAACAAAAATGTTTGAAAAGGAAAAGGAAGAAGCAATGGCCTGTCCAGTCCTGTTCCCTAAATTGAAATACAAATTCTGAACCAAATCAGTTTCATAAAAATAAAAAAAATTAAGAACACAAAAACGCAAAGTGTAGACCGAAAAAAGTGTAGGTGGAAGCGCAAGCTTATTAAACCTTCACTTTGTTATGCTTCAAAATCAAAGAAGCTGAATATTTCCTATTTCATTTTCTAAAACATCAAGGAATTCCAGCTACCGTAATTTGATAGACAAATTAATAAAAAGAAAAAAAAAAACACCAAAAAAGGGGAAAAAAGAAAAAAACAATCAAACCTTATTATATTTGTTTAGTAAATGATGTTATACTTTTTTTATTTATTTAAAGAGTGAAAACACAGTTGTAACTCCTCACAACTATCACACACCTGAATCTCTCTAACTGAATTAGTTATTTTTAATATTTGTCCTAACCTTTTTCTTTATTTATAAATCCTTCTCTCTTAAATCATAGTTTTTCTCTTTCGTTTTTAACCACTGTTATATACACCTTGGAAGGAGTCTATTATAGGTTTTGTACACATAATAAATGCTGTTCTGGACTCTACTAAGTCATAAAATGTTAAAATATGCAATGTAAGAAATAAGTCATTAGTTGGATGAAAACAATCATTCACAGTTATAATTCAGATAGCTTTCTTCTGGAGCATGTAGAGTGGTTTTGTGTTGGTTTTATATGAGTTTCCCCAGATCCCAACACAATTCATGTATGGAAGTATGAAACAACAATATAACAAGTAAAATGTTTTCTTCTTTAGGAGATGGTTTATTTTATTCAGAATTGCAATAGTTTTTGACATTTTGGCTTTTGTATTATCAGTTCCATTTGTAATCATGTATCACCCCCAAAAATCTGATTTCATACACTTGCTCTATTTTGATACTGTTTAATTACTGTGTTTTTTTTTAACGACACCAAACATGTACTGTAATGTTACCCTTAAAGCAAAAAACTATTACAAACCCCAGAAAGCTGAAGCACACCTTATGGTTGAAGAGCTTGAATAGCCAAATGCTAACTTGCTAAAGCTAACACAAACCTGTGTGGGAACACTTTCTAGGTTCAATATGGGTTTAAATGAGGTGCTTTTTGGATGGGATGAGCACAAGGTTGAATGTTCTGCCATATTGATTAAAGGTATTTTAAATATTTTTTATTGCGGATTGTCCTAATGCTTCGTGACATTTAAGCTCATCAAGCATCTTCCAGGATTCAAAAAGTCCTCTGAGAGGACTTATCTGTGACTCTGTCCAACACCGAGTCAGTTCACTGACCACTTCTTTAAGCGTTTAAAGCCTGTTTCAGTCTGGAATTTGTAGATTAGCATTTACCTTACCATAGATTGGCCAGAGGTCCGTGCTAAACTTAAAGCCTGCACTGCTGTCTTTAATTCTGAAGACCCTGAGGTAGGGCTTGATTTGTAAACCAAATGATGCCAGAACGTGAATAGCGGGTGGGCCTGGGGACAGGATGGCGTTGGTGGCGGGGTGCTCCGGGGGTCCTCCCCCAGAGAATTTTGAACACAGTAGATACCATTTCTTTCATTCTGGTTTATTTTACAAAGTTTTATTGTAGATTAACATGAAACAAAAGATGTGAACTCAATTATGATTGAAATCTCTGACTGTAAAGCGTTCATAATGCAAAACTGCTGCAGCTCTGCAGGTAAGGGGCGTTCACTTAGGACAAAATGAGGTCACTGACTGGTTAGTTGCTGAGATGCCTACTGGATTGATTACTGGCCCATTTAAGACAGTCAACATTTATTCCATATTTAATCAATATTTTGGTGAATCTAAGGTTTGAGAACTGTTTCCTTACAAAATCGGTTTCTTTATTTTTCAGGGGTGTAGAGTTAAAATTTAGGGGTGCTTGAGCACACGCAAAAGAGGTTAAAATCGCCACTGAAGCCAGTTCATAATTATAATTTTAAACGCTTTATGTGTGATTTACAAGTGTAATAGTGCAGGATCATTTCTTACCTTACTAGCTGTTTAGTATATAAACAACATAAGTGCGCCTCCTCATCCTCCTCCCTGCTCCGTACCGTGGGACAACAAGCTTTGCTCTAAGTTTTCGGCCACATTTAGATAAAAAACTGCCTAATATTTAGCACTTTGTCACTGGTTTTGAAAAAAGTTGCTCTCAATCCCCTCTCCTGCTCAATTCAGAAACGCGTCCTGGTTGGTCCAACATCGCCTCAAACAATCTGCATGACAGAGCTTTATGAGCCGAGGTCATCGTCTATTTTTTTTCAGTTCGTATGAAAGTTCAAATAACTCCTGCAGAGGGTGGTGCAAACAGCAGAGGACATCATTGGTAGCAGTCTCAGCACCATCCAGGACATCTACAACAGCCAATGTCTATGTAAAGCATGCAGCATCATTAAGGACCACACCCACTCAGCACATGGACTCTTCCATCTACTACCCTCAGGCAGATGATTCAGGAGTCTGTCATCATGTACAAAAAGACTCAAAGGTAGTTATTACCCACAAGCTGTCAGATTGCTGAACAATTGACAATAACATTGCACTAAACCACATCTGTGGCACCTAATATGTTTATTGAGTCAGAGTCATCCATCCATCCATCCATCCATCCATCTTCTTCTGCTTATCCGGGGTCGGGTCGCGGGGGTAGCAACCTAAGTAGGGAGGCCCAGACTTCCCTCTCCCCAGCCACTTGGAGCAGTTCCTCCGGGGGAATCCCAAGGCGTTCCCAGGCCAGCCGAGAAACATAGTCCCTCCAGCGCGTCCTGGGTCTTCCTCTGGGTCTCCTCCCGGTGGGACGTGCCCGGAACACCTCACCAGGGAGGCGTCCAGGAGGCATCCTAACCAGATGCCCGAGCCACCTCAACTGGCTCCTCTCGATGTGGAGAAGCAGCGGCTCTACTCCGAGTCCCTCCCGGATGACTGAGCTTCTCACCCTATCTCTAAGGGAGAGTCCAGCCACCCTGCGGAGAAAACTCATTTCAGCCGCTTGTATCCGAGATCTTGTTCTTTCGGTCATAACCCAAAGCTCATGACCATAGATGAGGGTGGGAACGTAGATCGATCGGTAAATTGAGAGCTTTGCCTTTTGACTCAGCTCTCTCTTCACCACGACAGACCGGTACAGCGCCCGCTTCACTGCGGACGCTGCACCTATCCGCCTATCGATCTCACGCTCCAGTTTTCCCTCATTCGTGAACAAGATCCCGAGATACTTAAACTCCTCCACTTGGGGCAGGACCTCCTCCCCGACCCGGAGAGGGCATGCTACCCTTTTCCGGCTCAAGACCATGGCCTCGGATTTGGAGGAACTGATCCTCATCCCGGCCGCATCACACTCGGCTGCAAACCGCTCCAGTGAAAGTTGTAAATCACGAACTGATGAAGCCAGTAGGACCACATCATCTGCAAAAAACAGAGAAGCGATTCTAAGGTCACCAAAACGGATCCTCTCAACACCTTGGCTGCGCCTAGAAATTCTGTCCATAAAAGTTATGAACAGAATCGGTGACAAAGGGCAACCTTGGCGGAGTCCAACTCTCACCGGAAACGAGCCTGACTTACTGCCGGCAATGCGGACCAAGCTCTGACACCGGTCGTACAGGGACCTAACAGCCCTTATCAAAGGGCCTGGTACCCCATACTCCCGGAGTACCCCCCACAGAACCCCCCGAGGGACGCGGTCGAATGCCTTCTCCAAGTCCACAAAACACATGTAAACTGGTTGGGCAAACTCCCACGCACCCTCCAGGACCCTGCTGAGGGTGTAGAGCTGGTCCAGTGTTCCACGACCAGGACGAAAACCACACTGCTCCTCCTGAATCCGAGGTTCGACTATCCGACGGACCCTCCTCTCCAGAACCCCTGAATAGACCTTACCAGGGAGGCTTAAGAGTGTGATCCCCCTATAGTTGGAACACACCCTACGGTCCCCCTTTTTAAATAGGGGAACCACCACCCCAGTCTGCCAATCCAAGGGAACTGCCCCCGATGTCCACGCGATATTGCAGAGTCGCGTAAGCCAACACAACCCTACAACATCCAGAGCCCTAAGGAACTCCGGGCGAATCTCATCCACCCCCGGAGCCTTGCCACCGCGGAGCTTTTTAACCACCTCGGCGACCTCAGCACCAGAGATCGGAGAACCCGACCCAAAGTCCCCAGGCTCTGCTTCCTCAGTGGAAGACGTGCCAGTAGGATTGAGGAGGTCTTCGAAGTATTCCGCCCACCGACTCACAACATCCCGAGTTGAGGTCAGCAGCACGCCACCTCCACCATAAATGGTGTTGGTCTCGTACCTCTTTCCCCCCCTGAGACGCCGGATGGTGGACCAGAATCGCCTCGAAGCCGTACGGAAGTCATTCTCCATGGCCTCTCCGAACTCCTCCCACGCCCGAGTTTTTGCCTCAGCAACCACCCGAGCCGCATGCCGCTTGGACTGCCGGTACCTATCAGCTGCTTCCGGGGTCCCACAAGCCAAAAAGGCCCAATAGGACTCCTTCTTCAGCCTGACAGCATCCCTCACTGCCGGTGTCCACCACCGGGTTCGAGGGTTGCCACCTCGACAGGCACCAACAACCTTGCGGCCACAGCTCCGATAAGCTGCCTCGACAATAGAGGCGCGGAACACGGCCCACTCGGACTCCATGTCCCCCGCCTCCCTCGGAACGTGTTCAAAGCTCTCCCGGAGGTGGGAGTTAAAGCTCCGTCTTACGGGAGACTCTGCCAGACGTTCCCAGCAGACCCTCACGATACGTTTGGGTCTGCCAGGTCTGACCGGCATCCTCCCCCACCATCGGAGCCAACTCACCACCAGGTAGTGGTCAGTAGACAGCTCCGCCCCTCTCCTCACCCGAGTGTCCAAGACATGCGGCCGCAGATCAGATGAGACGACAACAAAGTCGATCATCGAACTGCGACCTAGGGTGTCCTGGTGCCAAGAGCACATATGGACACCCTTATGCTTAAACATGGTGTTCGTTATGGACAATCCATGACGAGCACAGAAGTCCAATAACAGAACACCACTCTGGTTCAGATCAGGGGGGCCGTTCCTCCCAACCACACCCCTCCAGGTCTCACTGTCATTGCCCACGTGAGCGTTGAAGTCCCCCAGTAGAACAAGGGAGTCCCCAGGAGGCGCACTCTCCAATACCCCCTCCAAGGACTCCAAAAAGGGTGGGTAGTCTGAGCTGCCGTTTGGTGCATAGGCACAAACAACAGTCAGAGCCCGTCCCCCCACACGTAGGCGAAGGGAGGCTACCCTCTCGTTCACCGGGGTGAACCCCAACGTACAGGCACCAAGATGGGGGGCAACCAGTATGCCCACTCCTGCTCGGCGCCTCTCACCAGGGGCAACTCCAGAGTGGAAGAGTGTCCAACCCCTCTCAAGGAAACTGGTTCCAGAGCCAGAGCCATGCGTTGAGGTGAGTCCGACTATTTCTAGTCGGAACCTCTCAACCTCACACACTAGCTCAGGCTCCTTCCCCACCAGAGAGGTGACATTCCATGTCCCAATGGCCAGCTTCTGTAGCCGAGGATCAGACCGCCAGGGTCCCCGCCCTCGGCCGCCACCCATCTCACATTGCACCCGACCCCTTTGGCCCCTCCCACAGGTGGTGAGCCCATGGGAAGGGGGACCCACGTCTCCTCTTCGGGCTGTGCCCGGCCGGGCTCCATGGGTAAAAGCCCGGCCACCAGGCGCTCGCCAGCGTGCCCCACCTCCGGGCCTGGCTCCAGAGTGGGGCCCCGGTGACCCGCGTCCGGGCGAGGGAAAACTTAGTCCATTAATTGTACTCATCATAGGGGTTTTTGGGCTGCACTTTGTCTGATCCCTCACCTAGGACCTGTCTGCCTTGGGTGACCCTTCTAGGGGCATGAAGCCCCTGACAGCATAGCTCCTAGGATCATTGGGACACTCAAACCCCTCCACCACGGTAAGGTGGCAGCCCAGGGAGGGGTCAGAGTCAGAGAGTCTTTATTGTCATTTGCACCGCATGTGGTACATGTGATGAAAACGAGATTATGTACACGAGGTCCCAGTTACATCCAACAACAAATGAAAGAGAAAAACAGTAATAACATCTAGAACTAACTAAGAAAAACATCAACTAGTAATACACTAAGCCTAATATAGTGGGAATAAACAGCAGCACGAACATGAGTTTGTATGAGCAGATGGTCACAGATGAACACAGATGAACACAGATGAACACAGCAACAAGAAAACAGATCAGCATCAGTATGATGTGATATTTTGCAGTGTTTATTTTTTATTTTATTTTTATTTATTCATGAGTCTAACAGCCTCAGGGTAGAAGCTGTTCCTCAGTCTAGTGGTTCTACACTTGATGCTCCTCAACCTCCGTCCTGAGGGGAGTGGGGCAAAGAGTGAGTGTGCTGGATGAGTGAGGTCTTTCATGATGCAGGTGGCTCTTTTCCTGCATCTGGAGGTGTAAATGTCTGTGATTGTGGGGAGACTGACTCCAACAGACTTCTGTGCAGCCTTCACCACTCTCTGTAGAGCTTTCCTCTCTTCAACTGTGCAGCCTCCATGCCACACGTTGATGCTGGAGCACAGGACGCTCTCCACTGCACACCTGTAGAAGGAGGTGAGAACTGGGCTGCTCAGACCAGCTGCTGCTGCACTATGTGGCTGTATCATGTATGTCACTCACTACCTGTGCAATAACCTGTCACGCAACCTGTGTAGTTTATGTTAGTTATGTGCAATATATATAATGTGCATATAAACTTAAATTACTACCTGTGAACTACTTATTCATATGAATTCATCCTAACTGCACTGTTACAGTATATTCTACCATGATGTTGGTTACAATATTTCGTTTGGACCTTGTAAATATTATACCGGTAATTACTTTTTCACTTTTTGGTACTTTATTTTGTACACTTATTGTATGCTTTAGTATTTCTTGTTCGTTTGTTTTTAGCGAGTCAAAATTGGTTCTTCTCATCCTGAACATTTCATTGCACTGTTGACCTTGTGTTAACCTGCATATTCATTCATTCATTCAACCTTTATTGTGCCTCGATGACTCATTTACAAGAGAGACCTGGCTACAAACAAAGAATGATGACAACAGCAACAGTAGATTTTCCTTGAACAATCAGCAATAGACAAACATAAGAGAGAAATACAGATTTTTTTTAACAACTTAAAACAAAGATGTCAAAGTAGCAAAACAGACAGATTATAAGGCAAATGTAGAAAATCAAAAACAGCATCATGTCTGCATTGGTTTTTGCCAGGATTCCAACAGATTCTTAAAGCCATTTAGAGAGGTCAAGGTCGAGAGCTTCAGATCTTTTTGTAAGATATTCCAGGAAGCAGGAGCGGAGTAGGAGAAGGCCCTTTTGCCAAGTTCAGTCCTCACTGACGGAACACTGCAGGTAATCATGTCCTGAGAGCGCACGCTGTAGCTGCACTCACGCAAAGACATGTAGGAGGAGATGTATGAAGGCAGCAGACCAAGAAGTGATTTAAAGATGAAAATGTACCAGTGGAAGAGTCTGCGTGAAGTTAATGATGTCCAGTTAACCAGTGAATACAGGGTGCAGTGGTGGGTACGATAATCACAACCAGTTATGAATCTTAGTGCACCATGATAGACAATATCCAACATCTGCAGTTGTGCTTATAGGAGCGTTCATGTACAAAGTAGATGATGTCACCATAATCAGTGGAGGGAAGGAAAGTAATAGATAAGGTGTTTCCTAGCATTCAGGGTTAGACATGATCTGTTTCTGAAAAAGAAACACAGTTTAACTTTCAGTTTCTTTACTAGGTTTTCCACGTGGAGCTTAAAAGAGAGATGTGAATCGACCAGGATACCCAAATATATATAGGGATCAACAAACTCAATAGGGACACCACTTGAGGATAAAATCAGAGGAAGAACTGCTGGGACCGACTTCCTATTTGAAAAAAGCATCCCTTTGGTTTTATCAGCATTTAGGACGTTTGAGATGGAACAAATCTGACTGGATGATGTCAAAAGCGGATTGCAAAAGCTGGAAAGCCTTAGCAACTGTTTTAGCTCGACAGTAAACAACTGTGTCATCAGCATAGAAATGTAAGGATGCATCAGGGATGCTCTGACCTACATTACCTATGTAGATTGTAAAGAGGGTTGGTCCTAAGACTGAGCCTTGTGGTACACCATTGTTGACTGTTAAATAACTGGAAGAAGTACCGTTATGTTGAACACATTGCCTCCGATCGGAAAGATGGTTAGAAAACCAACCAATGGTATGATCTGAGAAACCGATTTCTGAGAGCTTATGACACAAGATGTTATGATCCACTGTGTCAAAAGCTTTAGACAGGTCTAAGAAAAGTGCAGCACAATAATCCTTAGCATACAGTGCTTCAACAACGTCATTAAGAACCTTCAGTGAAGCAGTCGTTGTGCTGTGTTGTTTCCTGAAACCAGATTGATGGAGAGGTAAGATGTTAAATGAGTCCAGATAATTTTTGATTTGAGAATTTATCAGTTTTTCTAGAACCTTGGCTAAAATGCAGAGTTTAGAGATTGGTCAATGGTTGTTCAGTGAGGTGGGGTCACCTCCCTTCAGCAAAGGAAGAACAAAGGTTGTTTTCCAAGCATCCAGAATGGAGTTTTGGCTTATGGACAAGTTAAAGATGTGGGTCACAGGGACTGTGATGATATGAGCAGCCAGCCTTAAGAAATAAGGTGGAAGTTCATCTGGACCTTCAGATTTTTTAAGATCAAGACCTTTTAACAGTTTATTTACCTCACTAACTGAGAACGGAGAAAAAAAAAGGTGTGATTAACCGAGGATTGACTTATAGGAGGGTTTTGATTTGTAGAAGTTTGGTTATTAGATTAAGTGGCTGATTTTCCATTAGTAACTGTGTCAAATAATGAACTAGAAGCAACAAAATGTTTGTTGAAACAGTTTAGGATCTCGTGCTTATTTGACACAGGAACAGAGTTAACGAGAAGTTGTGATGGGAGGTCAGATGATTGGGGGATGCCTGAGAGAGATTTGATGGATTTCCAATTTTTTTTTAGGATCGTTTAGATTTTTGGAGTTCTGAGAAAAGAAATAGTTATGTCTTGCTGCTTTGATGGCAGTTGTGCATTTATTCCTCAGCTGCCGAAGATTCAACCAGTCAGTGTCTGAGCCTGATTTTCTCACTGCAGCCCAAAGATGGTATCTCTTGTGCAGGAGGTCAGCTAGTTCAGGAGTAAACCAGGGGCTGTCACGTCCCTTTATCCTGAGCTGGCGGAAAGGAGCGTGTTTGTTCACAAAATAAATGAAACTCTTGTGAAAATAGTTCCAGGCGGTGTTCACGTCGTTGGTTAATAGAATACGTTGCCAGTCAAAGTGAGATAGATCCCAAAGGAATGACTGTTCACAAAAACTTTTCAAATCCCTTTTTTGAAACACTCTGGGCTTAGAAGGTAGAAGTTTAATATATCTGAGAACCGCTATTACACAATGATCACTCAAAATGTCAGCAAATACACCTGTACCAGGGGATTTGTGAGGTGTATTTGTTAGAAACATGTCTAAGATGGAAGTTTTTTAGGACAGTTTTTGTTTGGTCTAGTGGGAGAGTCAATAAGTTGGGTTAGATTGAGTGATAGGCAACATTCATTTAATTTATCACAGAGGGGGGTTGACTTATCCCAGTCAATGTTGAAATCACCTGCCAAAATAATCTCTTTGAATTTTAAATTTCCTTGGAACACTGTTAGGGAGGACAGAGCCTCAGGTGTTGCTGAAGGGGCACGATGACAACTCACTACGGATAAGATCTGGCCTCCATTCAAAGTGATGTTTACAGCTAAGGCCTCAAACTGGTTTGGGATTGTTTTAGCAGACACAAGACTGGAAACCAAAGAATCTCTGATGTAAATAGTGACTCCACACCCCCTTTTTTGACGGTCACAGTGATTAAGTCCATTGATTACCAGACCATTGTTCAGAACAGATTTCTTGAGCCAAGTTTCAGAGATGAAGATCACATCTGCCCTAGAAGAACTGACCAGAATTTTCAAGGCATCAAGTTGTTTCAGAGGGCTACGAGCGTTTACATGCAGGAAATGAAGACCTGACATGTTTTTAAAGTCATTTGGTGTACTATTAGCCTGGTTCAAACCAGACCCTGCTGTCCTTCACTTCGCTTCAAATGAGAATTGAGCGGAGCTGTGCAGGAAGGCGAGGGCCAGGCTAGTGTACTATAGTTAGTGGGGGGTCCAGGGTTGGGCTGAATCCCTGAGATCAATAACAACACTATTATCAGACATTTTCTTGAGTTTTTTGTCACTGATGTGTAATTACAGTAGTTAATAGTGTGACAATTTGCCTCCATAATTGAACCATGTGAAACATTAATGAAGACACGATCATTCAGAACCTAAAAACAGTGAAAGTTGCAGTGATGGGCAGACCCAGATGTGTTAACAAGATTCAGTGATTCCAGATGGTCTGAGATCTGAAAATAATGACAATAATATGAATGGTGCAGAAAAGTCTCAGACCATAAAGCGTCACAAATTAGATGGGCAAACAAATCCGACGAGGTGACCCAACTGCAGTTTGAGTTGGGCTGAGGGGGGCTCCAGCCTCCCTGTGAAGATGAATTGATGTGCCCATGGGAAACAAAAGTTGGGTCCAGAATCAACAGGTAGAGACAGGTAATTTGCAGCAAATAGCAGAGTGAGCTGCCAGAAAATCCTCCTGAAATGAAAGGCATGGTCCTAGCCTGTTTCAGGTCAGCAGGGAGCAACAACGTGATCCGGAATAAAATTATTATCCAGGGCCGATGAAATCCGAGGAAAACTCTGGCCGGATGTCACGATTCACGCCTGTTAGGTTAGATTTTAACACCACTCTGTACACTGCTTGTTGCTTCTGGATTCTGTTCTGTCTCCTGTCGGTGTGTGGGTTTAGGTTTGTCTTCATCTTGAAACCGGTTTGTCCTCACCGTTGCGCTGATTAAGTTTCAAATCAGCTGCACCTGCTGCTACACCCTTTATAAGCCAGACTCTCACACCAGGTATTTGCCAGATAGTCGAAAACTGTTCACAGCAAGTAGTTATCCCGCACCCGTTTCTGTCCCTCTTCCTGTTTCATGTGTCCTCGCCTCATTGATTTCCTGGTTCTGACGTCTCGCCTGCCTGCACACCTGCCTCTGCCTTCTCCCTCTCGGACTGTCGTTTGCTGGATTAACGTGACTGACCCTGGATCGCCTCACTTCGTCTCATTGCCTGTCCCTATTTGGATCATCTGCTCTTCTGCGTCCTGGTGTATTCCTTCATCTGCTGGATTACGTCACGCCTCGCTGCGGCCGGCTGTTTTCCTTCACCGGCATCAGCCCCTCCCCGCAGCGGACCTGATCAGCTGGAGTTTCTCCCCGCTCTGAAAACCTATCCATCTGTGAGACGGTTAGTGGTTACTTCTCATTGACTGTTAAATAGTAGTTTTCACCATCAGACCACTAACCGTTCTCCTCATCCTACAGACTCGTTCCAGCCAGTGGTCCCTGATCGACATAAGAGCCAATCAGAGCAGAACAAAGAAAGAAAAATAAAACTTTGATTTAATTGTCTAAACTTTTGTGGTGATTTTGGTCCGGTCATTTGGGGTTCGTGACACCGGACTCCTCACGAGCACCAAACAGCTCAGCTCCTCCATGCTTCACTCCGTTCCTTAGCACGTCACCCTGCTCGTCTGGTCTTCCGCAGCCCACATCACCAGAGGCCAACCCCGGTGAAAAACGATGAGACTGACCGAGGAGGATGAAGACGTCACTGGTCCGGTTCTGCTCCAGCCCGGCTGCAATGCTCCGCAGCATGAGAGGCCACCTCCGGTTAAAAAACGGCGAGGCTGACCGGAGAGGCTGAGGTCGTCATTGACCCGGTTCTGCTCCGGTCCTGTTCTGGCGGCACTTCAAAGCAACAGAGCGTCTCCTCCAGGTGAGCACAGCGATTCCCATGGAGGTGGACACTCCTTTGTTTTAAGGTAACGGGCCGCTCAGAGGCTGAGACCGGCTTTAATGAAGACGAAGTCCCCCACAGCCAACTCGGTTTATTTATGGTCCTGTGACACAAGTTCTGGGACACAGGTTCACTTCCCCCACACCGAATGAAGACGCCACGAGGCCAATCCAACAGAAGGCAGCAGAAAGGTCAGCAAAATACCTCCCTGCAATTTTTGTTGGAACCAGGTAGAACCACAGGTCCAGATGAGAAATTCGGTTGGAGTCCAGAGAGAGACGGCAAAAAAAAAAAACACTGGGGCTTCGTGGGACGGCTCCCCAGCTTGAGGGGTCACCTGGCTGGCAGGATGCACTCAGACTGACCAGTGGGGTGGGAGCGGCCGGTCCTGCGCCGAAATAATATTTTTGGACGGTCCCGTCCGGCTCTCTGAGTCACTGAACACCGAATTTGGTTGGAAGGTGGACCAACTTTAGTCCTGTTCGAAAAACGGGTCAGTTTGATTATAAAAAAAGACTACAGAGAAGGAGAAGGGAGCAGCTTCCATCAGCTCGCCGGAACTGGAAGCGACAAATAAACAACATAACCTTGGACAGGATTGACAAACTAACTGCAAATTTGAACATGGTCAAGACCAAAGTGAATTGTCTTTGCCTTTAGACTGCTCCAGTCTTCAATAATTTATAGCGGTTGGCACAAACACATTTTGTATATCTTTCCTCCATCGTCAGTTCTGCAATACATAGTTATTTGCATGGTGTTCAGCGATTATTTGCAATGACAAAGCAAACTAACAATAGCTAATCTGGCTGGATGCACTTCCAAAGCAGATTTTGCCTTTACAAACAACTCTAATTTTAAAGGTCTTTTGCAGTTCATGCATAGACTGTTTTATACGTCTTTATACCACCTTCACTTTGTACAGCTTGGTTATTTTGGCAGACATTTTTTGATCATTCTGATTGGACCAGAAGCACTACAGCTAATTGCTGCTGTTGTTGCTATTTGCGCTTCAGAATGACCTTTTTACAGTTACTAATGCAAATGCACAAAGCCAGTTTTTTGCAATGCATTGTGGTCTGAATAGTTTCATGTCTACTTCTGGTTCACTGAAATTCACTTATCTTAACAGTGTTCATGTCTAGCTCTGTTTCAATTGTGCTCTGCAGTCAGACACCTAGCAACATCGAACATTGTGCTCACATCGTAAAATACCAATAAAACTAATTTACAATAACATGTGCATATCAGAAAATAAGAATATTGTGACAATTTGCAATAGTTTTTTGTTGATCATTTCAGAAGGTGAAACTCACAGATTCATCACATATAGAATGAGATGTTTCAAGCCTTTATTTCTTGCAATTTTGATGATTATGGCTTACAAATAAGGAAAACAGTGTGTCATGTTTCTGCCCCTCCTGTCATGTTTCTTGTCATCATGTTTTGTTTTCATGCACCTCAATCAGCAATGCCCCAAGCTCTCACTCCTTCCTTGCCAGATTATCAAACTCTTCCTGATAGTCCAGCATTCATGTCATAGTCTTGTTTGCATACTTGCTTTGACATCACGCGTGTTTTTTGGATTCCCCTCTTTGTCTGCTCCTTGTCTGCATTGGATTAACCTTTCTGACCATGGTATCAACTCTCCTTACTTCTACGACTAAGTCTCACAAATTTCATTTTGGCTTTGGATCTCTGACCTCCTGTGCTCGACCCCTGCTTGTGCCCATGGAACCCCTTTTTGGATGCCTGTTCAAACAACATTCTGCT
>JBBPBX010083459.1:0-15522 GCA_038048925.1 Garcialebias charrua | reverse complement strand
AAGATCTTATGTGATTTATAAGTGAGGACGGTCAATTATGCCAAGATTAAACATGTGAGGCTGACCGTCAAAATCTTTCATTGGACGTTTAGTGAACCCGGCTAGGCAAGAACAGAAAATAAGACGTTTATCTTTTTATGACGCGTCGTTCTGTGTTTGTTAAATTTTTTGGATATTTTTAGTCCTTTTCTGTGTGTGGGTTTGTGGAGCGTAGCACCTCTGGCCTTTTCTTTCTTCCATTTTCCTCTGTATGTGCGTGGGCAGCTGGTTCCTAGTCTGTTATCTGTTTTCTGTGGGCCTTTCTCCCCCTCACCCCCCCACCTGTGCTGAACCTGCTTGCAACCTGCTTTCTGTGACTGACTGTGATTGTTTTGGTTTTGACTACAGCCTGGTCTCTGAAAGTGAATGCGAGTACCTTGGTTTTTGTTTTACTTTGAACGTGTGTTTGCTTTTTTTTTAGGCCTGAGTGTGGTTTGTGAACAGAATTTTCTGATGTTTTTATTGTGAACCTCTGTACATTGTATGAATGACACATGTTTGAGAGGCATTTTGTAAGTACTACTACATTATCTGAGAACCTAGCGGTGACAACAAGGATTGTGTGGTTTGCTTTTGAGAAATTTCTATTTTGGAAATTAGATGTAAGTGATCTCACTGGATCTAAATGCTTCCAGTTTGATATTCATTTGCTCACATATATTAATAAATACTGTACACAAAAGTTTGTCTGTCTAAAGGTTCACAACCTTGAACAATGCAGCTGCGTTTGCACCTCCTCCAGATACAGCTTGGCAGAACACCCCCTACCACCTATCCTGCAACCCCCCCACCCACACACCTCCACCACTGTGATTGCCAACTTGAATTGGGTTCGCTACAGAAATTAATTAATTGTAGATGTCCAACCATTCATTAGTTTTGCAGGTTTAAAAAAGTAATTTAGTGGATCATGAGTTATTTTGCTAAGTGACAAACACAAACAGAAAAACATATTTCGGCTGTTTTACCCTTCATTATAAAATACTTAGTTTCAGAGCAGAAACTAAGAAAATATCCACTCTAAAAAATAAAAATACATTTTGCATGTTTATATAAATTAATCCCATTAAGCCTCTGGGACTCATTTACCGGAGAGACCTGAATTTCAAACAAAGAGTGATGACAACAATTGACAATGACAACAACAGACAATCATAAAAGATACGTACCAATTAAAAAATAAACTAAAACTTAAACAGCAAACCGATAGTAAGCTAAGTCAACAAAACAACTTTCTTTAATCGTTTGAATCATGCTAAGTGTACGCTCTTTCTCCCATTTTTTATTATATTTTTTCCCATATTTCCCCCACTTATTGGAGCTCATTTTAGCATGGTCTTGTCACTCTAGACAAAGAATAAAGAACAAAGAATAACAAGATACAAGATACAAGAGCTTTTATTAACATTGCATCAGTTCTCACCAATACAACGTGATAATGTATACACAGTCATCCAGAAGAGGGGTAGAGAATGTAAAGCTGCTGCTTAATCAAACACATTCATTCATTCATTCATTCAACCTTTATTTAGTCAGGTAAATCTTTTGAACCTCATGGGCTCATTTACGAAAGCGACCTGCTAAAACTAAAGAACAATGAACAGCAGTGGTAGAATTTCCTTAAACAATAAACAATAAACAAACAAACAATAAACAATAGAAAACAAAAGAGAGAAAAAAACAAAAGAAAGTTTTTTTTTTTTTTTTTAACAAAGTATCAAAAAACTAGCAAAACATTATAAGGTAGACGTATAAAATCAAAGACAGGAACAAATCTGCATTGGTTTTTGCCAGGATTCCAACAGATTCTGAAAACCATTTAGAGAAGTCAAGGTCGAGAGCTTCAGATCTTTTTGTAAGATATTCCATGAAGCAGGAGCGGAGTAGGAGAAGGCCCTTTTCATTGAAAAGGGCCTTGAAAAACCAAAATTTGAAAAACCAAGGTACTCGCATTCACTTTCAGAGACCAGGCTGTAGTCAAAACCAAAACAATCACAGTCAGTCACAGAAAGCAGGTTGCAAGCAGGTTCAGCACAGGTGGGGGGGTGAGGGGGAGAAAGGCCCACAGAAAACAGATAACAGACTAGGAACCAGCTGCCCACGCACATACAGAGGAAAATGGAAGAAAGAAAAGGCCAGAGGTGCTACGCTCCACAAACCCACACACAGAAAAGGACTAAAAATATCCAAAAAATTTAACAAACACAGAACGACGCGTCATAAAAAGATAAACGTCTTATTTTCTGTTCTTGCCTAGCCGGGCTCACTAAACGTCCAATGAAAGGAACATGACATGTTCTTCAGCGCGGCCTCACTCATCCGTCACGGGATGAAGGTCAAATCAGATATGGAAAAAGGAAAACACAATAGGTATCATTTGTGATATTCAAAAAAAGAATCTATCAAAGATTGCCTTAAGACACTCTATGATAAAGTCCCAAAAACTCTATCAGCATTAAGCACAACCAGACAAGACATTGTTGCAGTTTGACGACATGCAAGGAGATCAAAGAGTCTGTGAGTAACATTCAGATAAGCACAGTTCAGCAGTTGTTCAGCTTGGCGCTATCCGAGCGCACACACAGAGATCTCTGGGGGGGGGAGGAGGTCAGCAAGGTCTCTTCAGCTCTACGACTCCAGGAGAATAGTTTCCAGACAGCCTTCTTTTCAAGGTTGTGTGCAGAAACCAGATTAGATAGTTCTTTTGTTTAACTTCAATCCAGGCCACAGTGTTCTTTTTGACTGCAGCCTTCCAAGTCCAGGTGCTGTTCAGGTCCAAAATCGCCGAATCATATGAGGTTCCGAGCTACGAACCCCCATCTGTGCCCTGATTGAGGCCGGGCGGCTGTAAACGAGTTCCAAAGCGCAACGCAGGTCCGCGGTGGTCTACCGCCGCTCCCATCGTGCGATTCAGTTCGTACAACAGCTGGGATGAGGAACTCACAGCCCGGATAAGAGAATCTTGCTGATCAGGAAGTTTGGCCAGCCGCCGAAGTCTTCCTGAGCTTCCAGTAGCAGACAGCTCCGCTGACGCCAAAAAACAGAGCAGCTGCCACCAATATCCCAATAATCCACAAATCTTCCACGTCTTCGACAGACAAGACGGTCAGACACATAGGTTGCCACTGTCCCCACGAGTCCATCATGTATCCGACAGCGTGCGTGTCAGAGGGGCAGACTGCTTCTCCTGGCCCGGTCCGCTTCGTGGAAAAAATCTTATCTATAGAGGAAACAGCCCAATTTATTAAATCCATCACAAATTGGTTCGAGTGAGCGCTGAAGAGTCACAGACGAGACAAAAAGCAAGCAGGGAGGCGGAAATCTTAAGGAGGGTAGGAGCAAAAAGATATGCGACTTGCTTTGCCGAGAGCAGAAGTAGGAGCCCAAATAAGCGACTTTACATTCAAAACCAGCCCAAGAAACCACAATAAGCGACTCACAAAATTCTTATGGGAGACACACAGTGGTCAGTGAAAGTATTACCGGTATATTGCATTGAATTACAATTTTTGACAATTTAAACTTTTATAATAAGCTTGTTAATTTAAATTAACAACCATAATCAGATCCAAATTAAGTTTAGGCATTTTTGGATAACAAGTCTTAAACAAAATTAGCATAAATTTATTTTTAGACTTGCCAGTAAATTCTGTCTTTTAAAAGTTGAACTAAATTGATAAAACTTTGACACTTATAAAGAATAAAAAAGTGTCAAATAAAATTTTAACTAGATTGTTGGTTGAAACGCCCAGGTTAAATTCATTATTTTAAACTATTTTTAGCTTACATTAAAGATGTTTTTAGATTTTAAGAGCTGTTTCACAGTTAGGTAGATTTTAAGAGCTGTTTCCTTTTAGGAGTTATATAATGTAGATATCGGTTGATGTTAATAAGATGTTATTAATATAGCTCTGATAAATTTAAAAAAAGGTTAAAGCAAACACTCTTCCCAATAATAAAAATGCTTTATTAGAAGTAACTTTTCAGCAAGTATAGGTTAAATACGTACAAGAATCCATCCAACTCCCCAAGCGTAATAAACACATTTTATTGTTAAAACCTAATTTTGATATTGATTTGCATAAATTATTACCATTAAAGGCAAAAAGGGGTCTGGTAAATTTGAAATGGAATTAGAATAACATCTCGTTCAACCATGTAATGCATAAACATTGACAGCAGTAATAAGGGTTGTTTTATTCAATAGCACTTTGAGATTTGAGATCTCACTTTGAGATTTTCATTAATGAAAAGTGCATTATAAATTGAATTCATTATTATTATTATTATTATTATTATTATTCAAACAGATTGGGGTTAGCCCATGCTTTGACTTTTAATAAGTAAAACCACTAAAGAAGTGAGGACTTAACTTAACAATTTCGATAAATTGACAACATATGAGGGTATCCAACGGTGCCGTTTTAACATTAAAATTAAAAACAGTACACAAATAAATCCGAAGAGAGGGTGGATCTTAGAAAACTCAATGGATTGGCTAATTATCATTTATGCTAGTAAGGTGATCCAAGAAAACAGTGCATGATATTTTCTGAAATATAATTGGGCTACAATATTTCTGGTTTCAGGTTAAATTGACGATTTCACTCATACGTAAATTAATGATTTTAGATCTGTTGTACAGATCAGATTAAAAGGATGCCTCTGTGAAGGATTCACTTTTATGTAAATGAACATTTTAAATTCCGTTGTGCAAACCAGGATAACAGAGGTGACTCTCTTCAGGGTAAATGCTTATAGAACTTGCTAACACATGATTACTTTGAACCTGGTTTGTTAAAGATTTTTTAAAATTTTCTATTTTTTCACTCTTTTAGAAGCAGCCTCACAGTGTTGGTGGAGCGGGAAGAGTAAGTCTGATGGATCTCACGACACTTTGCAGAACACATAGTTAGTAGTACATGCATTAAGATAGGTCCATGTCAAAAACACATGCAACATCTGATTTTTTGAATCACAGCTACTGTGGTTATTGTTTGGATCGGATCAGATTTAATATTAAAGGCATGTCCAGAACTGGCTCACAGTGACTTCACCGAGAACACCATGGCTGGACTCCTATGTTGCCCTGCTCAAAATAAACATTTGAGGAGCTTAAAAACAAAGGCACTAAACCAAAGGTAGTGCACTAGACTGTCAAACAAGCAAAATACTATCCAAAAAGACTTTCAGCCAAGCGAAGGCAAATAATTTGTCAAATAACTGTCAAAACACAGTCATCAAACACAAATGACCAGAATATGCGGTCAGGATGTGACGGATCCTGGACGATGAAAATTAACACCCAGAAAAAATCTCACTGGATGCTGGAACGAGAGAGGGCTGAACACATTCTCCAAAAAGACAAAGAGAACAGGTCCTGAAGTCACCTACACCAAATGTCCACGCCAGAGGTCATGCTCCTGTATAGATCTGTGAGGATCTATCAATAACCCTGGTATCGTGTTTCAAATCTGCAGTCTGCTATGATTAATTTTATTTAATGAAACACATATGCTCATGTTAGGGCTTGCTAGAGCAAGCCACATGATTCGTAGTTTATACTGTACTTATGTTGGTCTGACGGCTTATTTTTCCGGTTCCTGTAACTCTGTGATGAAACAGGGATAATGATCCCAGCTCATGACCCTGAAACAAGTTAATGTTTATATTTTTTGTTTTTACAGATTAAATTTGTGTCTCCACAAACATTCATACAATGTTTTGTAGAGCTGAAGAAAGGATAGCAGATTGTCCTTGACGGAGTGCATTTAGGTTGGTCTGGTTTGCCACAAAGGGATTGGTTAAAGCATTGTTAGAACAATTTTTATAGCTTTATGCTTTCAAATCTTAGATTGTTTATATATATATATACATGCATATAGCCCCATTTATATATATACATGTCTAAAACCTTTACTCAAACTATGTTTTAGTAAATTATAACACATAAAAACTTAGGTGGAACAGGAACCAGTTTCAAATAAGGAATATTGGGAAGTGTTCCTGGAAATAACTAATAATAATAAAGAATAAATCATTAATAACACTAATGATGACTCATAAAAGGGAAACAGCTCATACATTGATTGGATCACCAGTTATACAAAAATAACTTCTTAGATTTTTATATTCAACAGCATAGCCATTTAAATGATCATTTAAGGAGAATGAAAATCGGCACGTTGTACTGTAGGATAAATCAGATAAACCTACAAACCAAATTGCTTTTGTATATGTTGTTTAATAAACAGGTACTGTATATGTTTTTTAAGTCAAAGTCAAAGTCAACTTTATTGTCAGAACTGTAACATGTACAGAACATACACAGGATTGAAATTGCGTTTCTCTCAGTCCCTCGGTGCAACAGTAACCATTTAAACACTAAAACACTGAAACATTTAATAAACATAAGCATAAAATAGTAAAAGTGTAACACTGTCCTGAGTTTTTGCATAGTAGTATAAAAGTATGAAAATTTACACCAACACTAAAACACTAAACATTTAATGAACATAAGCATAAAATGAAATAATAAAAGTGTAATACTGTCCTGAGTTTTTGCATAGTAGTATAAAAAAAGTATAAAAAGTATATCTATAAAATAAACTGAAGGTTCTAGCATTGACATTTGCAAAGAGTGGCAAAGCAGCATATGAGTTAATGTACACAGTATATGTATGAGGTAGTTGATGTTGGTATAGAGGCAAAGTGGCATATGCAGTAAGGCACATTGGGCATCCTTAAATAAGGCTGGTCAGAGAATACTGTATATGTATCAGCAGTAGTGTAGATATAAAAGTAGTGTAAATGTAAACAGTAGTAATAAATGTAAACAGTAGTAATAAATGTAAACAGTATTAATAAATGTAAACAGTGAATGTAAACAGTAGTATGACTATAGGCAGTGATATAATACAAACATTAGTGCAAATATGAGTAGTACAGACTGAATGAGCACATGACCGAGAGTTTAGTGAATAACCCGTTTGATGACACATAGTCCAGTGTTAAAATCTTTGTGTTGTATGGTAATGTGTGAGAAAGTTTTTTGTGTTAAGGCAGTTCAAATGGGAGGGGAAGTAGAGCAAGCAGAGTGTTTAGCATCCTGACTGCCTGATGAACAGAGCTGTCTCTCAAGCCCCTTTCATAAGACAGGTCGGTCCGGCTTTTATGCATGCTCAAGCCTCCAACGAGCATTCACAAAACACACAAACGCGGTTTGGCGGATTAAATTGACTGGCCTTTGATCCCCCTCTGACCCGCCACGGTTCATAGTAGCCCCTTTCACAAGTCAGACCCGCGCAGTTCCCGCATAGACCAGTCCGGCTTTAATACCCATCGGGTCATTCATAAGACCACAGTTGAATGCGGGTTGGTCCAGCTCAAATAAACGTGTTCAGAAAAGAAGCCGTAACGCAGCTTCAAAAGCGGCGTGGAGCACAGCTGGACTCGGCCGCGACTTATTTATTGTGGGACAGACGTCAGACGTTTACAAGTTATCATGTCTTTTTAAATATTTTCTCATAATAAATGTACAGCTGATGTCTGACTCCAGCCCACGCGCAACACACACACACACCTGACGTTTTGAAGACCCCACACAGAGTTGCTATGAGAGAGAGAGGGGGAAAAAAGTGAAACACACACACACATACATACAAAAGTGTTCAAGACCCCAAATAGAACCAAATCAAACTCACACACACACTCAACGTGTTGCGCCGTTGCTAGAGGGGGAAAAACAACGAAACTAGCTTACAGTCGTGTCGTCCATCCATCCATCCATTTTCTTCCGCTTATCCGGGGTCGGGTCACGGGGGTAGCAGCCTAAGTAGGGAGGCCCAGACTTCCCTCTCCCCAGCCACTTGGAGCAGCTCCTCTGGGGGAATCCCAAGGCGTTCCCAGGCCAGCCGAGAAACATAGTCCCTCCAGCGTATCCTGGGTCTTCCTCTGGGTCTCCTCCCGGTGGGACATGCCCGGAACACCTCACCAGGGAGGCGTCCAGGAGGCATCCTAACCAGATGCCCGAGCCACCTCAACTGGCTCCTCTCGATGTGGAGAAGCAGCGGCTCTACTCCGAGTCCCTCCCGGATGACTGAGCTTCTCACCCTATCTCTAAGGGAGAGTCCAGCCACCCTGCGGAGAAAACTCATTTCAGCCGCTTGTATCCGAGATCTTGTTCTTTCGGTCATAACCCAAAGCTCATGACCATAGATGAGGGTGGGAACGTAGATCGATCGGTAAATTGAGAGCTTTGCCTTTTGACTCAGCTCTCTCTTCACCACGACAGACCGGTACAGCGCCCGCTTCACTGCGGACGCTGCACCTATCCGCCTATCGATCTCACGCTCCAGTTTTCCCTCATTCGTGAACAAGATCCCGAGATACTTAAACTCCTCCACTTGGGGCAGGACCTCCTCCCCGACCCGGAGAGGGCATGCTACCCTTTTCCGGCTCAAGACCATGGCCTCGGATTTGGAGGAACTGATCCTCATCCCGGCCGCATCACATTCAGCTGCAAACCGCTCCAGCGAAAGCTGTAGATCACGAGCTGATGAAGCCAATAGGACCACATCATCTGCAAAAAACAGAGAAGCGATTCTAAGGCCACCAAAACGGATCCTCTCAACACCTTGGCTGCGCCTAGAAATTCTGTCCATAAAAGTTATAAACAGAATCGGTGACAAAGGGCAACCTTGGCGGAGTCCAACTCTCACCGGAAACGAGCCTGACTTACTGCCGGCAATGCGGACCAAGCTCTGACACCGGTCGTACAGGGACCTAACAGCCCATATCAATGGGCCTGGTACCCCATACTCCCGGAGTACCCGCCACAGAACCCCCCGAGGGACGCGGTCGAATGCCTTTTCCAAGTCCACAAAGCACATGTAAACTGGTTGGGCAAACTCCCACGCACCCTCCAGGACCCTGTTGAGGGTGTAGAGCTGGTCTAGTGTTCCACGACCAGGACGAAAACCACACTGCTCCTCCTGAATCCGAGGTTCGACTATCCGACGGACCCTCCTCTCCAGAACCCCTGAATAGACCTTACCAGGGAGGCTTAAGAGTGTGATCCCTCTATAGTTGGAACACACCCTACGGTCCCCCTTTTTGAATAGGGGAACCACCACCCCAGTCTGCCAATCCAAGGGAACTGCCCCCGATGTCCACGCGATATTGCAGAGTCGCGTAAGCCAACACAACCCCACAACATCCAGAGCCCTAAGGAACTCAGGACGAATCTCATCCACCCCCGGAGCCTTGCCACCGCGGAGCTTTTTAACCACCTCGGCGACCTCAGCACCAGAGATTGGAGAGCCCGACCCAAAGTCCCCAGGCTCCGCTTCCTCAGTGGAAGACGTGCCAGTAGGATTGAGGAGGTCTTCGAAGTATTCCGCCCACCGACTCACAACATCCCGAGTTGAGGTCAACAGCACGCCATCCCCACCATAAATGGTGTTGGTCGCGTACCGCTTTCCCCCCCTGAGACGCCGGATGGTGGACCAGAATCGCCTCGAAGCCGTACGGAAGTCATTCTCCATGGCCTCTCCGAACTCCTCCCACGCCCGAGTTTTTGCCTCAGCAACCACCCGAGCCGCATGCCGCTTGGACTGCCGGTACCTATCTGCTGCTTCCGGGGTCCCACAGGCCAAAAAGGCCCAATAGGACTCCTTCTTCAGCTTGACAGCATCCCTCACCGCCGGTGTCCACCACCGGGTTCGAGGGTTGCCACCACGACAGGCACCAACAACCTTGCGGCCACAACTCCGATAAGCTACCTCGACAATAGAGGCGCGAAACATGGCCCACTCGGGCTCAATGTCCCCCGCCTCCCTCGGAACGTGTTCAAAGCTCTCCCGGAGGTGGGAGTTAAAGCTCCGTCTTACGGGAGACTCTGCCAGACGTTCCCAGCAGACCCTCACAATACGTTTGGGTCTGCCAGGTCTGACCGGCATCCTCCCCCACCATCGGAGCCAACTCACCACCAGGTAGTGGTCAGTTGACAGCTCCGCCCCTCTCTTCACCCGAGTGTCCAGGACATGCGGCCGCAGATCAGATGAGACGACAACAAAGTCGATCATTGAACTACGACCTAGGGTGTCCTGGTGCCAAGAGCACATATGGACACCCTTATGCCTGAACATGGTGTTCGTTATGGACAATCCATGACGAGCACAGAAGTCCAACAACAGAACACCACTCGGGTTCAGATCAGGGGGGCCGTTCCTCCCAACCACACCCCTCCAGGTCTCACTGTCATTGCCCACGTGAGCGTTGAAGTCCCCCAGCAGAACAAGGGAGTCCCCAGGAGGCGCACCCTCCAATACCCCCTCCAAGGACTCCAAAAAGGGTGGGTAATCTGCGCTGCCGTTCGGCGCATAGGCACAAACAACAGTCAGAGCCCGTCCCCCCACACGTAGGCGAAGGGAGGCTACCCTCTCGTTCACCGGGGTGAACCCCAACGTACAGGCACCAAGATGGGGGGCAACAAGTATGCCCACTCCTGCTCGGCGCCTCTCACCAGGGGCAACTCCAGAGTGGAAGAGTGTCCAACCCCTCTCAAGGAAACTGGTTCCAGAGCCAGAGCCATGCGTTGAGGTGAGTCCGACTATTTCTAGCCGGAACCTCTCAACCTCACACACTAGCTCAGGCTCCTTCCCCACCAGAGAGGTGACATTCCATGTCCCAATGGCCAGCTTCTGTAGCCGAGGATCAGACCGCCAGGGTCCCCGCCCTCGGCCACCACCCATTCCACAATGCACCCGACCCCTTTGGCCCCTCCCACAGGTGGTGAGCCTATGGGAAGGGGGACCCACGTCTCCTCTTCGGGCTGTGCCCGGCCGAGCTCCATGGGTGAAAGCCCGGCCACCAGGCGCTCGCCAACGTGCCCCTCCTCCGGGCCTGGCTCCAGAGTGGGGCCCCGGTGACCCGCGTCCGGGCGAGGGAACATTGTTTCCATTTATATTATTCATCATAAGGGGTCTTGTGGGCTGCGCTTTGTCTCGTCCCTCACCGTGTCGTGTCGTGTTATTTTAAATATTTCCTTAGTAATAAATAAATGGACGCGCACGTACACACACACACATACACACACACACACACAAACGTGTTCAAGACCCCAAATAGAACCTATTCAAACTCACACGCACATACACTCAACGTGCTGCTTCAGAGAGAGAGGGGGAAACAAAAGCAAAACTTGTTTATACAGTGGTTTTGTGTCATTTTTAATATAAATCTGCCTGTTGACTACGGTCGCACACTGATGTCATCTGTATTCTGAGCGTGGATCGTGCGATCCGGGGCTGATACTATGAACCGTGGCGGGTCAGAAGGGGATCAAAGGCGAGTCAATTTAATCCGCCAAACCGCGTTTGCGTGTTTTCTGAATGCTCGTTGGAGGCTTGAATACGCATAAAAGCCGGACCGACCTGTCTTATGAAAGGGGCTAGTGTCAGCCCCGGATCTGAGCCACGTAGACCCACTTCTGAATGCAAGACGCGCGATCCGCACTCAGAATACAGATGACATCAGTGTGCGACCGCAGTCAACAGGCAGATTTATATTAAAAATGACACGAAACCACTGTATAAATAAGAACGTTCATTCTCAATGAGTCGACGAGGGACAGGACAGCCCCCAGAAACCATCTTGGCTACAGCAAACTGGTTGGTCCACTTAAGTTGTTGGAGTGAGGGTGAAACGTTTCTACAAAAAAGAAACTGTCCAGATGAACTGATTGAGAATGAGCGGCACTGTATAAACAGTTTTGCTTTTGTTTCCCCCTCTCTCTCTGAAGCAACGCGCTGAGTGTGTGTGCGTGTGAGTTTGAATAGGTTCTATTTGGGGTCTTGAACACGTTTGTGTGTGTATTTGTGCGCGCGCGCGTCCATTTATTTATTGCTGAGGAAATATTTAAAATAACACGACACAAAAGTAAGCTAGTTTCACTGTTTTTCCCCCTCTAGCAACGAAGTTGAGTGTGTGTGTGTGTGTGTATGTGTGTGTGTGAGTTTGATTTGGTTCTATTTGGGGTCTTGAACACTTGTGTGTGTGTGTGTGTGTGTATGTATGTGTGTTTCACTTTTTTCCCCCTCTCTCTCTCTCTCTCTAAGCGACTCTGTGTGGGGTCTTCAAAACGTCAGGTGTGTATGTGTGCTACGCATGGGCTGGAGTCAGACATCAGCTGTACATTTATTATGAGGAAATATTTAAAAAGACACGACAACTTGTAAACGTCTGACGTCTGTCCCACAATAAATATGTCGCGGCCGAGTCCAGCTGTGCTCCACGCCTCTTTTGAAGCCGCGTTGCAGGTTCTTTTCTGAACACGTTTATTTGAGCTGGACCAACCCACATTCAACTATGGTCTTATGAATGACCCGATGGGTATTAAAGCCGGACTGGTCTTTACAGGGAACTGCGCGGGTCTGACTTAAGAAAGGGGCTTCAGTCTGCTGGTTTGAGCCTGGAGACTTCTCAGTCTCCTCCCTGATGGCAGTAGTCTGAAGCAGCTGTGTAGTGGGTATGTGGGATCACCTGCCATGCAGAGGGCTTTCCGAGTGAAGCGGTTGATGTGTAAGTCCTGCAGTGAGGGGAAGGAGGTGCCAACGATCTTCTCAGCTGCTCTCATGATACGCTGGAGGCTCTTGCGGCAGCATGTAGTACATGCACCAAACCACACAGTGATACAGCTGGTCAGGACTCTTTTTATGGCACCTCTGTAGAAGGTGCACATGATGGGGGTTGAAGCTCCAGCCCTTTTCAGCTTGCGGAGAAAGTAGAGACGCTGGTGAGCCTTCTTGGCCAGTGATGCAGTGTTCCTGCTCCAGGACAGGTCCTCTGAGACGTGCACTCCCAGGAACTTGGTGCTGTCCACTCTCTCCACTGCGGTGCTGTTGATGGTCAGAGGGGCATGTTGTGCATCCCTCTTCCTGAAGTCCACAACAATCTCCTTTGTCTTCTCCACGTTGAGAGTGAGATTGTTGTGTCCGCACCACAAGGCCAGGCGGCTCACCTCGTTCCTGTAGTCCGTCTCATCGTTGTTGCTGATGAGACCTACCACTGTTGTGTCGTCCGCAAACTTGATGAAGTGGTTGGAGCTGTATGATGGTGTGCAGTCGTGTGTTAGCAGGGTGAATAGAAGGGGGCTCAGCACACATCCTTGTGGGGCCCCTGTGTTCAATGTGATGGTGCTAGATGTGTTACTCCCGACCCGTACTGTCTGTGGTCTCCCGGTCAGGAAGTCTAGCAGCCAGTTACACATTGAGGTGTTCAGCCCCAGACTGTCCAGTTTAAGGATGAGCTGTTGGGGGATGATGGTGTTGAATGCCGAGCTGAAGTCGATGAACAGCATTCTAACATAAGAGTCCTTCGTGTCCAGATGTGTGAGAGCTGTGTGGAGGGCAGAGGAGATGGCATCGTCGGTTGAGCGATTAGGTCGGTATGCAAATTGGAAGGGATCCAGGGAGGCAGGGAGGACAGATGTGATGCTTTTCATGACTAGCCGTTCAAAGCACTTCATCAGGATGGGGGTGAGTGCTACTGGGCGATAGTCATTGAGGCATGCGGGCGTTGCCTTCTTTGGGACAGGGATGATGGTGGTGGCTTTGAAACAGGTGGGGACGATGGCCTGGCTCAGTGAGATGTTAAAGATGTCCGTGAAGACCGTTGCGAGTTCCCTTGCACAGTCCTTCAGCACACGACCAGGTATGTTGTCAGGACCAGAGGCCTTCCGGGCGTTAATCTTGATGAATGATTGCCTTACGCTGTCTGAGGACAGTGCCAGTACCTGGCCATCAGGAGAGGGGGGGAGTTTATGTGCAGGTGTGCTGTTACTTGTCTCAAACCGAGCAAGGAACTCATTCAGTTCATTCAGCGTAGAGGTTGAGCTGTCACAGGTCTGGGGGGATGGTTTGTAGTTTGTGATGGTCTGTATTCCCTGCCATAGACTGCGTGTATCCTTGCTGTCCTTGAAACTGTGAGCTATTTTCCTGGAATATTGCTTCTTGGCCTTTCTGATGACCCGGGCCAGGTTCTTTATGGCTGCCCTCAGGCCTACCTGATCTCCCGCTTTGAATAATAAAGAGGTATTTATTTTTAACAGATCCAAATAAGATGGGGAACGCCTTGGAGTTTTGGATCTATTCAAAAGGTTGATTTGAAATGTGGTGGTTCTATATTTTTAAACATGACTGACTCTAACTTGACTGGACTTATTTTGAGCTCATGAACCACATGTTTGTATTGTAAATTCTTTATTCCTACAGTGTTGTATGTGTTGTGTGAGCAGACACTAGGAACCAATGTGTTGGTACTGGGGCACCAGGGGACACATTAGGTGATGCACCGTTGGTTGTAGAGTGACGCTCGTGAGTGTACATGTGTTCGTGTTGAAGACTTAATAAAGCCTGACTGAGTATCTCCAAGTGCTGCCCGTCTGGATGGTGTCCACACTGAGGAGCAGACATAACATTACATGGTGTCAGAAGTGAAGAAGCCCGTCTCCGCAACGTCGACGTCGGTGAGAAAGCAGCAGTTTTAACACGGCGCGTCCCGTGAGTGAACGAGGAGCTAAGCTAACGCCGAGTGAACGAGTGTGCTAGGCTAACGCCTCGTGGACGACACTGCTAAGCTAACGCCGCGGACACGACGAACAGAGGATGGATTCCCTGTTCTCGATCAACCCACCTGAAAACTTGGATTTCAGTGATTATTCGTCATGGCCCAACTGGATTCGCCGCTTCGAAAGGTTTCGGATAGCAGCCGGATTGGACGGTAAAGACGAAAGCTATCAAGTGAACTCATTAGTTTACACGATGGGCGATAAAGCGGATGACATTTTAGGAACACTGGGATTGAGTCAGGATGAGCTTAAGAAATACAAGAGTGTAAAAGAAGCTTTTGACAGACACTTTATTGGCAAATACAACGTCATATATGAGCGGGCACGTTTTAACAAAAGAAACCAAGACGCTGGTGAATCAGCTGAATCCTTCATAGGCGCAGTCTATAAGTTAGCAGAAAACTGCCAGTATGGACCACTGCAAGATGAGATGATAAGAGACAGGTTGGTGGCGGGCATACAGCACCAGGGCCTGTCGGAGAAACTGCAGATGGACAGTGAACTAACGTTAGAAAAGGCGGTGCAACAAATAAGACGACATGAAGAGATTAAGAAACAACAACCGATCGTGAGAGAGACGACGGGAGCAACACAGCATGCTAATGTGGACTTATTAAATTTCAAGAAAAGAACTTTCAGCGACAACCGAGCACATAAACCACACGAAACAGACAGACAGAGTGAAATCCAAAAAGGATACAAGTACTGTGGACGCTGTGGTAAATCACCTGCACATAACAAAGTGAACTGTGCAGCACGAGACGCAGAGTGCAGGAAATGCAGAAAGAAGGGACATTTTGCAGCTGTGTGCAGATCAGCCAGAGTGGGAGCAGTCCAGATGGATGAGGACGTCG
>JBBPBX010083458.1:0-15522 GCA_038048925.1 Garcialebias charrua | reverse complement strand
TTAGAAACACTTGATGCATATTAGAAACACTTGATGTACAATATTATTGTTTATCGTATAATATTATTGTTTATCGCGAAAGCAATATCAACTGTGAAAAATAAACATTTTTCTCACTTTATCTTCTATCACTATAATTGAGCATCGCTGTCAGTGAGAGTCTCTTGGATTGAACAAATATATTTTAGCATGAACATGAATGGTCTACACTCCTTTGCAGAAATGATATTGAGCTTACTGATATTACGATGACAATAAACTTGCAATATACTGTGCATTCCTGTTTTAAATGCTTCATTCACGCAGGTGGCAGTTTTCTGCCATTCCTCCTTTACTTTGTGTTTGACTTTTAAAAATAAAATCTTATGAGCAATTGTAGTTCTTATTTTTCTGGAAAAGAGATAGATCTGAGCTTCAAACTTTGTTTTCTGATGCTGGATTGTACAGAAAGACACCTGAACATGTTAGGCAGTGAAAACATTACTGCTGAACTCAGGTCGTTTCATTATACTGTAATTAAACACAGGTTAGTCTTTCTTTCATTTAGTTTCAGGAACTATTAACTCTGAGGAATCTAATCTGTATATAGATTGTAAACATTGGCCGATTTCATTTTAAATTTAATGACATCTTGAATTTAATATTTAGGAGCACTAGTTGTTCTGACCAGAACTAAAACTCATGTTGAAATAAATGTTTTAAAGTCTTCCAGCAAGCCACTCTGGGAATATTTTAATAACAGAAATATTCTTTAAAATATTTAGACAAGATTAATTTCAGTATGCAGTACACAAGAAAAAGGACACAAAGAAAAACAAATTAGACCAAAAAGATCTGCCTGAATTGTAACAAAAAAGTTTATTTGATAGACAATTAAAAATCAGTGCTATGTTTGACCATTGTTTTCGATCATTTCTTGAATAAAACTTTAATAAATAAATAAAAAACAAAAATTTAATTTCTATGATGAAGTTATGTGCACAATAAAATCTGAATATTCCTAAGGTATCAGCAATAAGGGCAACAATTATGAAAGGTGTTATATAAAGTAAACAAGATAAAGTGCTTGTTTTTGTCAATGATGTTTGACCTCATTTCAATAAGGAATGTGAGCAGAAGACAAACTTAACCACTTTACTGCTGAGACAGCAAGTGTTAAAGAACAATCAGCACTTGTACTGAATGAAACTCATACATACCTCTCTTAACTCCAGTCTCTGGGCTACTGCCTCCAAACATTCCTGCCCGGTGCTCTCCACGGACAGAGTGAACTCCACAAAGTCTCCATTGAGAAGCTGGATCCGAGTGACAAGACAGCTCTTGCTTGAAACTGTATACCTTCGAGTCCTTTTGAGTTTAAAGCCAAATGGCAAGGGCATGTTTCACACTTCTTGCAGAGGAAATGGTCTCCACCTCTTCCAGAGATCCCAGAATCTGTGAGAACAGTTCAAGTCATATAAAAAAAAAACTAAAACACGAGAAGAAAAACTACAAACTACTACACACCACACAGAGACATGATTTAGTTTGCTCGTACTAATAAAAATGTTACAATGCTTCTACACTGTTTGGCACAAGATGCCCCACCTGAGAGGGCGTAAACACATGGTTTCAAGTTTTATACTTTACCCATTGACTTCAGTTCATCATGTTGTTAATTATACTTTGAATACTGTAGGAAACTGTACACAAGTACACACATTTACCTCGGTTACCACGACTTTGCTGGTTACTTTTCTAAGCTTGTGGTCAGATAATCCCCTACCGAGGAATAGCCTGGTCCAAACACAGAGCGACTCGATTCGACTGTGAAACCACACTTCAAACTCTACCATACCATTTAATTCGTTAGTTTATAAAACTTTCCCACAGCGATTGATTTTCTCCAAAGTACTGTCAACGTTTCATTTTACTTTAAAAAACACACACACAAAAACCAGTTGAGTTTAGCTATAGTGCTAGGCAGCTAACTTTCGCTCCAGCAAATAGACGACACCCGTAAATATTTTGGAAGAAAAAAACACACATTACCGTTAGCCAAGAGATGAAATGTAGTAATCCAGCCAGCGTTAAAGTTGTGATTATTCCGTCATAATGATACAATGGATAAGAGCTTTCTAAACACTAATGTGAAGCTGCGGGAGCTGCTTTGCCTGTAGTTTGTGTGCAGATCTAAATTAGCCAGGCAGCTCCATGTCTAACAGTTCACTCGAGTTCCAAGCGTGTTTCTCTTCCTGGGCTCGAAGAGCAACAAGTGTATTCCGTCTCCATCCGCGAAACTACATTTTGTATTATTTCTTTTTCAGCTCTTACCTACAAAACTAAAGTCGAAAAAACAGCAACTCTACAATAAAATAGTGTAAACGTCACAACTGACTGTGTTGTTTGAACTATAAGGCTTTTTAAAGCCATTGTAGTGCCCCTCTGGCGGAGGAATACATCGTGTTGTCAGTGCTATGACGTCAGCCAGCTGGAATGCTGAGCGGTGAACATGCCAGAAATGAGACAGCTGTCACGAACTGCTGCAGGCCGCAGACATGTTTGTTTACCTTTTTACACCGATTTACTGCTCACCTACAAAGGACACGAGCAATATTTATATTTACTAGCAACATTATCCATTATATGAAATAGCGTAATGTGTATTGTATTAGTTAGAAAATTAGAAAGTTAGTCATTTTGTACTGTTGGTGGAAGATTATTATTGTTTAATCTGATTGTTGGAAAAAAGGGGCAGATATAATACGATTTATTCTTCTTTCTGCTACCTTTCATTTTTTTTATATTTTGTACATTATCATTTATGGGATTGTCTTGTATTGTTTCTTTTGTAAAAAAAAAATGAACAAATTCAATAAACATAAACATTATCCAAGACGTGATCCTGAAAAGTAGTGATAGTGTTTGCTTTTTTGCTGTTAATGCCAAGTTGGATTTTTTTTATTTAAAGATTTCATCCATTAAATGAAAACGCAAAGAATAAATAATGTATTTCAATTAATACATTCTCTGGTGAAAGACAGTTCTTAGTCACTATATGTCAGAAGTGAAACACCTGAGAATATTTTTTTAATTACTTAGTTCTATGCAGCAACATTTCATTGAAGACTTGAAAAAGCTAAAACATCAACAACACAGGAAACAGTGAGTGGTTTTTAATGACTACAGCCTACTGTTTTACAACCTTTTAAGAACCAGACAATAAAAGACACCAACCCTGAGCAGCAGCATTTAGAAATCATCGTCACTGACAGAGCCAAAACTGTTTGCATCCGCTTCATTGGAAGTTTCCACGGAGTGTGTTCTTCTGGATACATGCAATATCTCTGACAAGTTGCTTCCCAGATCCTCAAGCTCTTTGATTTCTCTGTTTGAATTCCCGTCATCTTGATTCAGATCACTGTTTATATTGGAGTCGCCGCCGTTTTCATCAACTCTTGCTGCAGCTGCATCTCTCTGATGGAAGCCCTCTGGACTGTCGGCCTGGTGATGAAGAACTTCATCTCTGAGTGAAGCGGAGTCAAAGCTCCTTTTATCGTCATCAATCGTCTCTTCTCCAACTATTTTGGTTAAAGGTGCATTTCTTACAGGGGAACTTAAGGGAGTAGAAACCAATAAAGGATTATCATAATGTGACAAATCCCAGTTATTAATCAGTGGTTTGTGAGTGAAAGGGTCAGTGTCGTCTTTATCCACTTGTTTCCTCTCAAATTCCAGATGTGAAAATATTTGATCAAGTGACTGAGTTTCTGTTTTAGAGGGGGGCGTGTTGGTTGGCTCTTCCAGTTCTTTGTGGAGCTCTTCCAGAAGGTGGCGCATTTTACCCTAAAAACAAGCACGAGAAAGTCCTCAAGAGCATGCACGTGCTGGAGCAAGCATCTCACTCTGCTGCAACTGTTGAAGACTAGATGGTGAGCAGCGTTTGCAAAGGGGTCTCCAAAACGTTTCCCTCAAGTGACGCGTGCAGTTTTGTCTCTTGACTTTTTAACATGCTCAAAAATACAACAGGGTTGTCACAGGATTCAGTGACTGCGACTGAAAATGATCCTTTTTCAGTTTTGACTCACCAACTAGCCTTGAACAGCCAGTCTGATAAAATGCTGCCTTAATCATTACAGTCAATACGTTTTCCTTGCTATGACAATGAAAATAAAAAAAAACAGGGTGCCCAACAACTGTGATTGATTTCTTGTATTTAAAATTCTTCCTCATTTTAGAAATTATTTTTAGACAAAGCAAAAACTAATGGAAATACTAATATTTTTTCCATGATATGTTTTCTATTCTCCATCTTTATCCAAATAAAGTCCAGACTTTTAAATAGACTTTGTGGGAACCCTGTTCATGTATTTGATAATGCAGTACAGTAATCGTGAAATTATAGGCTTACCTCATCAAGTCGATGCAGGTTCATGTCAATATGACGTGTCATCACCCGGTCTATTGTGCTTTTACAGAACAAAGATAGCTTGAGTAATTATTTCAAAATAAGATGATATTTAAAATCAAAATCAACAATAAAGAAGCGCCTGGTGTACCCAGTCTGTAAATGTGTTTAAGACACTGTGAAGCACTAATTTATAAATTTCAAGTGGTTCATAGAAGAAAAACCTGTTAGAGATGTGCCCCCTGGACAAGATGTCTTCTGTCACATTTGCAATAAATTCAAGATATATTAATTCTTCATCCCTGTCAAAAAAAAAAAGAAGACAAGAATTCAATTCACAACTTGTTTTAAGGTAATTTTAAGACTTATGAAAGTTTTTACTTGTCAAATCTGTACAAGGTTGCAGACAACTATAAGGATGGCATGGAGAACTCACTCTGCAGATACACCGCTGTTACTGAGAGATTTCTTGCTTTCAGGTGAGACCCTAAAGTGTGAGACACATTTTTAGGATTTTACTCTAGATAACATACAGATTAAAATGCTAAGTTCCAGTTTGACTGCATGAATTCACCTGGGTGTGGAGCTGAAAACATTATTTTCTCTCTTGGGTTTAAAATCCTGTTCACCTGATGGTGGTGAATTTGTGCGGTTGATCTCATCTTCCAGCCACTCTGTAGAATATTCCTGTTCAACAAGAAAATGAGAGGGTGCATTTACCAGTAATCATGTCTACATGATATTTATTTTGTTATGCCAAAACTGGTATCTTATTAAGACACTCAAAACTACTGTATTTACAATGTGTGCCTCATTTACCCATTCATACAGCACTCTACTAGATCTGTACCAGTGGTGTAGTCTACATATTTGTAGTGGGTATACTGTGCTTAGAAACCTTTGTACACTGGTTAGTACAATGTACTGTAATCGTCAATGTATTTAGATTTTTAAGCATATTGAACATTTTCAAATTTCTCTGATGCTTATACTTTAATAAATGTACAACAAACTTTGTAAAACAGTTGGCTTTGTATTAAAAACATGTTATAGAATTTATAAAACTGTATCAAAGCAAAGCTCTGTGTACCGATAGATTGTTACAGAAGCGTTTAGCGTGTTAATGACATGTGCCTAATTATATGTCATGTATCACTGGGCACTTTTAAGTGGGTATACTGAAATTCTTAAGCTTTTCTAGTGGGTATACTCCATATACCCGAGTATCGCGTAGACTACACCACTGATCTGTACAAAGACTAATCAGAACTTTATCACATTCAGACACTGATGGGACACACGTCGGAGGCAATGAGGGGTTCAGTGTCTTGCCCAGGGACACTTCAGCATGTGACTACTGGTGGAAGTGAACCCACAACTCTTGCATTGGAAGAGTTAACCACTCAGCCACAGCCACTCATACAGTTTCATAATGACCCTAAACTTATTTGTTTTCCAGAAAATTCTAAAGTACTGTAGAACATTTTGACCATGAAAAAGCCAACTTAATTTGACTTTAACGCATGACTTTTAATCCCATTCCTCCTTTAGCTTTATGCTAATATGGCTCTGCCCATACTCAGCACCTCCTCAAACTCTTTTTCAACTGTCTTGAACTAAATTACATTTTTTAAAGTAAGCTAAAAGCAACAAACACAGTGATATAACTGCTAACTTCACCCACTAAGCACACATTTGTATATATTTTTACACATAAGGCAGTTTTATAATTGGTTTATTTGTGCAGGACATTGGCAGAGCTGCTTGGGGTCTCCAGAGAAAGATTCAAAGGATAAATGCTCAGCTAAAATGTTGAGAACTGTGTTTTAAACATTGTCTTGAAAATGAAATCCTTAACTTACCTCAGATTGCGTATCAAGTTCATGTGAGTGTTCTTTGGTTATTGTGCTGAATGAAACAAATAAATGAGAAAACGTCTTAATAATTTAACATACTGGTGCACAAAATAGAAAAGCTATTTTTTTAAAAGATGCTCCATAGTTTGACTTGGACATTTCAGTTCCACAGTGACTGAGTACCTTGTCTCACTTGTGTCCTGTTGCACGTGTCTGGAGGTGCTGCCATCATGTGAAGCTCTGACTTGTGGTGCTCTGTAGAAGCGATATTTTGCCAGATATGAACTCTTATCTGATTTCAGGGTCTTGGGCGTGAATGGCTTCTCCTGAGTAAAGAGGCGTGAATGTTTTTGAACCAAGTCCCCACTGTACGTCTTCTTGACAGGGTCCTGGAAGGTGTTGTCGACACCCGGATCTCTCAAAGCTACCAGCGAACATGTTGACCGCTTTCTATGAAATGCCTCATCTGGACTCCGGTACGTTATCTCTGATGATGGGCGACTATGGTGGGAACGGACTTTGCTGGACTGGTAAACTACATCCTTAGCATTAAAGGAGGTGGTGAACTTCGGGTTGGAGATGATGGAGCTCCTTGAGCAAAGGTAAAGGCTGTCATCACACTGCACAGATAACTGGCTCTAAAATAAAGAAGAAGAAAAAAAGCATTAATTTAATTAATTTTTATTTATTTATACATTATGAGCGGCTTGTTCTGAAGTCAGGTCCCGGTGCAGCAGCTTGAGCAGGGAGGTCCAGACATCTCTCTCCACAGCCTCTTCCAGCTCTTCTGGGAGGACTCCAAGGTGTTCCCATGCCAGCCAAGAGGCATAGCCTCTCCAGTGCGTCCTGGGTCTTTCCTGGGGTCTCTTCCCAGTTGGACATGCACACAACACCTCCCTAACAAGGTGTCCAGGAGACATCCTTACCAGATGCCTGAACCATCTCAACTGGTTCCTGAACCATCTCAACTGGTTCCTCTTAAAGTGGAGGAGAAGTAACTCTTCTCCAAAGTCTCCCTCAGATATCTGAACTTCTCACAGTAAGGTAAAGTCAGTTACTCCTTGAAGGAAACTCATTTTAATCACCTGTAACTGTGATCTCATTCTTTCTGTCACTACTCAAAGTTCCTGACCATAGATAAGTGTAGCAACAAACATAATGTTGGTAAAGTGCTGCTTTTCCCAACTCAGCCACCTCGTAACTTACCAGACTCTTCTTGGAGTCAGTTGGTGTCTATATCAAAGGCCTCAACAAATTACACATTTGGATTGTAATTAGGTCCACACCAACCCGACGCCTCTCACCACAGGTAACTCCAGAGTGGAATAAGGTCCAGCTTCTCTCAAAGAGATTGGTTCCAGAACCTGTTATACAGTGAGGTGAGACAAGACTACCGGTATATATTTATTGTATTTATTTTTTAACATTTATTTAACCAGACAAATCCCATTGAGATCACAGATCTCTTTTGCAAGGGAGGTCTGGACCTGAAGGCAGCCTAACATGCATGTCTTTGGTCTGTGGGAGGAAACTGGAGTACCCGGAGAAAACCCACGCAAGCACGAGAAGAACATGCAAACTGCACACAGAAAGACCCAAGGTCCAACCAGGGATTGAACCCAGGACCTTCTTGCTGTGAGGCAACAGTACTAACCACCGAGCTGTCATTCTACCCGACTGGTAGAATGGTTTTATTTTTATGTGTTTAAATGTTCTTGATTTTATGTACAGCACTTTGTTGCAGCTGTGGTTGTTTTAAAGGGCTCTATAAATAAAGTATAATTATTATTATTATATCTAGTCTGTGCCTCTTGACAGTGACATTGTGCACAAGCTCAGGCTCCTGCTCCACCAGAGAGGTGACAATCCATGTCCCAATAGCCAGTTTCAGCAAACTAGGATCAGAGCGCCAAGGCCCCCACCTTTGGCTGCTATCCATTATCGCTTTTCACCTAACTCGTATGGCCCCTCCTGCAGGTGGTGGACCCACAGAAAGATGAACCCATGCAGCTTATTCAGGCTGATCCCGACACCATGGGTAGAGGCCCAGGCAGCAGGCACTTGCCAACGAGCTTGTCTCCCAGACCTGGTTCCAGGATGGAGGCCTGGTAACCCAGCCTGTTACCAGGTCTGGATGAGGAACATGAAGCGCCTTACTGTCTTTTGTCCAACAATTAAATATTAAGGAAGCTAAAATTTCACAGAATTATGTTAGCAAGACCAAGAAAAGTCTGTGGAGTATACTCGATCTCATACCTGAGTTGAGGACCTGGACGTTCGGCCATTCCTCTGTGAGAAAGAGAGACATGATTGAGGACGAAGCCTCTTCCTCAGCTGCTCTTTTCTGATCTGGTCATTGTCTGTAAACATGTTTAAAGATTAAAAGTTTAAAAATGGTCCTCACTGCAACATGAAACAAAACTACGACGACAACTTGCTTTTATTCCAACATTTATACAAATCATTCTTGTATTCTTCTCACTTTAAATTTCAACCTACAGTTTCAAAAAATACTTAAACACTGTGGATTATGTCAAGAGTCAATGAAGGAATTGCATCTAGCACAGGTTGAAGAAAGTCTCTTTAAAGTTGGAGATGTGTGAGCTGCACCGTGCTCAAAGCAGTTGTTCATGTCTATTTTTAACATCATGCTCAATATAGTTAGGTTTTTAAGTGCAAATTTTATCAGGGTGCAATCATAGGCAAATAAATGAAACATGTTATTAAATATTTACACCAACAAATCAATTTTGAGTTTAGAAAGAAGGACCTATTGTGACTCATGTTGTTAATTTCATGCCACCTACGCAGTCCATTAAGACGATGGCAAAACGAACAGGAGAAAAAACAAAACAGAATATCACTGCAGTCAAACAAATTGGGACAATAATTTCATTCCACATAAATAAAAAACATACAGACGTGGGAGCCAGTATTCTTCTAAAAATAATGCTGGAATGAACAAAACAACTCGAAATATTTTTCTTACTCATAACCCAGTTCCCATCTGCTATCAACCTGAATTGCTTTTTTTTTGCCACCAAAATTTAAAACAGCTATAAACTTTGCTACAGTAGTCCCTCATTTATTGCAGAGGATCCGTACCATGAAGACCCACAATAAGTGAAAAACCGCCAAGTAGGAATAGTAGTACAAGTAGTAGTTTATTTTAATTAGTATATACAGTATATGATACAGTATATGAAGGCATTTGAAACCCTTCCCACACTCTTGCAATATTCTAAACATTGTTTCTAAAGTTTAAACGCTCTAAAAGAACACAGAATATCATGATTTCAGCTCCCTGCCTCCTCTGCTCTTTGCACCTGCAAGCGCTCTTGGCCACGCCCACTTCTCCACTCTGCACACTGAACAGCTGCAGCAGGAAGTTTATCCTGCAGTGTGGGCTGCACAAATATGCAGCAGGTGCTAAATAATTTTAAATGATTAATTTTAAATAAAAATTCCATGCCGATCATGCGGCTCATCCATCAATCAGCCAACTGTGTGTCATGTCCAATCTTATTTTGAAAAACCGCGATGATCAAGGAATCAAGGAATCAAGGAATCAAGGAGTTTTATTAACATTGCATCAATTTTCACCGATTACAACGTAAGTATGTAGTTGCAGGCATCCAGAAGAGAAATGAGTGCAAAAGCTGCAGCAAAACAAAGCACATTACATGTTTTATCAACACACGATATGTTTTATCAACACACGACATGTTTATTCAACACATTGATATGCTCTTAGCGCGGCCAGGCCCAATCTGTCTCCAGATGAAGGTCAAAAGCAGGAAAAACAGGCAGAAACACTGGGATTCACAGCATTGATATTAAAAAAAGATGAATCACATTTTGTCTTCAAGACACCGCGTGATTCAGTAAAAACCATATCAGAGCACATTTAGGTACAATAACAAAGGAAATACGGCAGGCAAGGAGATTGGGTCCATGATTAATTTCAGACAAACACAAAGTTCAGCAGGTGTGCAGCTGGGTGTTATCCGAAGCCTCACAGAAATCTCTGGGGAGGGGGAGGGGGGGCTCTTCAACTCCTCACTCTAGGAGAATGGATTCCCACAGCCCGCTTTTCAAGGACATGTGCAGAAGCCAGATAATGTTCTTGTTTGTTATCCAAATAGACCACAGTGTTCTTTTCCACTGCCGCCTCCAAGTCTGTGGGTGCTGTTTCATGGCCGAAAGAAATCCAAATATGTGGTTCTGCTCTGCCCCGCTTTCATGAGCTTCCACCTGTCCCTTGATCGATCCTGGGTGGCTGCAAACAAGTCCCAAAACGGACAGCAGGTGCACGGTGGTCCACCACTGCACCAATCGTGCGATTGAGCTCATACAGCAGCTGGGATGAGGAGCCCACGACCCGGTTCAGAGAATTTTGCTGATCAGGCAGTCCCGACAGCGCTCTGATAGCCGCCGAAGCCTCCCTCAGCTTCCGATAACAAACAACTCCGGTTACGCCAAAAAACAGAGCAGTTGCTACCAATAATCCAATAATCCACAAATCCTCCACGTCTTCGACACTCAGAACGGACAGACACATGGGCTGCCACTGACCCCACGAGTCCAGCACGTATCCAGCCGCGTGTGTGTCGGAGGGACAGACAGCTTCTCCTGACACGGTCCGCTTCGTGGAAAAAATCTTATCCATTGAAGAAACAGCCCAATTGATTAATTCCATATTGGTTCGAGTGAGCGCTGAAGGGTCGCAGACGAGACGAAAAGCAAGCAGGGAGTAGGAAAAACTTAGGGAGGGAAGAGCAGAAAGATATGCGACCTGCCTTGCCGAGTGCCGGAAGAAGAAGTCTGCAATAAACAAACCGCGAAGTAGCGAGGGACTACTGTACATAACTTTATCACTCCTTAAAGGTTTCTGTACTGCCATTATTGAAAAAGAGGTATAAAGATGAATAATATATTTGATCTCAAGGCTAAGAAATTCTGGAAATATCTGAGGTCTTAAGCCTTTCTGAAATTTAAAATGTCTACATTCATTCTAAACTTACCTATACAATAGAGATGGACGTCCATTTTTATATTTGACAAAGATACCATCAAGACAGGATCCCAAGGTAACATCTGTGCCTGTACTGTCCTGATCTCACACAAAAATAAAATATATTATTTTCTTATTCTGCTAACCAAATGGCAATGATTTTAGGACTGTAGGGAACTACACATGGAACTTGTAGACCTACCTTTGCTTGATAGCTTTCCTGGCCATAGCCTTCCATTTTCTCCACCTCCTGCATGTACAACGTTTCTGCCTCTGAAGCTGGCAAACCTCTGAAAAGAACATTGCAGAGAAAATATGAAAACCCTCTGATTGTGGTATTTAAAGGGTATTAAAGGGTTTTTATGGCATAGGTAACAAAATCAACAATAATAAGTTTTTATTGACAACTTCAAACTGGTTTATAAATCTTTGTCTGTTGATCAAAGCACAAAAAGGCAGGTTGAGGACATGAAAACACACTCACCTAAAGGACTGATAGCGGAGTGCCACTTTTTGTGTAGCCTCTTCCAGCACCTGTTCATCCTGAATCCAATCCTGCAAAGACAGAACAGGGTTGAAACACTTATCCAAATCAATACCAAAAAAACGACAAAAAAAACAACAACATGATTTATGACTTGTGCAAAGCAAACAAAATGCTTACAATGGGAAACAGTGCAAACTTCTGAAGAAAATCCTGGGAATCATATTGACTGAAGTCCCCAAAGTCCGCTGTGGATAAAGACAGAAGGATGTTGCTAAGAACAGGTACATAAAGCAAAGCAAACACAATGACAATACTTTCCTGATAACTCTTTGCATCTATTTCAAGGAAGGCATTGTGGAACTGCAGTACAATGTCTTTTGAGAAGCTAGAGTACATGAACACATGATGGTCTATGGTATTTCTTTTGCTCAAGCTTTTGCCAACACATTATCCCAAGACTGTAAAAGCTTCAGGTTGTCTTTTGTAACCAGCTACAGTACTTAGAATTCCAGGCATGAGTAGTGCCTAAAAGCTACAAACGGCCTTCACTCCAGGCAGCATTCAAAACATCAACAAAAGCTATACAATAGCAAATTGTTCAACTTTCCATATGAAAATAAAGATAATAAATAAATAAAAAAACACAGACCTATCTTTATGGTACAAACTGAATGGTAGTTGAACAGAACTACAATAAAAGGCGACCTCATTTGTTCTATGCCAATGTCCAGACTAGTAAGTTGTGATGTGTGCTATAACTGACTGCAGTGTGTGTGAACATGCTGCATAATAAAATATTCAAAATATAAACATTATTCTTTATATAAACTGTTGTAATCATCAAACAAATGCAAAACTTGTACAAAAAAGTGTTTTGGACAGTAGAAAAAACACTGCACACACCCGTAACACAAGCTAAATATGCTGACACAGGGTTGATATGACAGACTTTCACATTTACCTTGCAATGCAAAGCTAGCTAAACGTATGGCTTGGTCCAGGGAGCACGAGATTCTGCCCTCCAGAACATCTTTCTTCAACTGTAAGAAATACTGATATCTGTGAGAAAGAAGTAATTTATTAGGAGCAGAAAATGGTAAAACATGTGAGATCCTAATGTGTAATTTTTGTAAAACCTGTAAAACCAACACATCGCCAAACCATCAACATATCGTGCTAAAATACACACGCACAAAAAAGATGTATTTGCACCACTTAAAAAAAACTGTTCTTTTCAAACAATATTTTCCAAGACAAATACTGCAGTGACAGGAGTGTTGGCGAGTTCACCTTGTGATCTCCTGTTGCAGCTGGGTGACACTGGGTATGTAAAACAAGACTCCAAAGTAAACGGTAGGCTCTGAGCCATACTTGTCCAGCTGTTTCTTTAGTGCCTTCTCCAAGTCGATCCACCTCTGCTGGTTTTGTTTATTGTAATACCAAAGACTGAAATATGTGATCTGAGACATAAAACAGAAAAAGATCCAATAAATTCTGGCTGCACATTCTGACAGTTACATTAAAAGATTTTCATAATTAAAATCTTTTTACACCGTATGCAGTACTTTGTGTTTTTTATCATGATGTCTTGTTCAACATAACATTAAAGGTCCACTGACATGATGTTTGAACTATGCATAAAATTTCTCAACATACAGTATATATGTTGCATCATTCAACTATGTTTGTTTGTACAAGCAAAATGATAAATCAATTGAATTTTGATTTAAAAGTGATTTTAAACTTTGCGCCGTGTTTATTCATGGGAAATCCGATTACACGCGAATGCAACATCTGTGACGTAGGAAGGAGAAGCTCAGTTCGGCTGCAATGATAACACATATTCATTCTCTGCCAGATCGCCTTTTTTTTGTATAACTTGAAAAATGCCGTTACGTTGTGTCGCATTTGGGTGTTCTTATATCATCAGTGAACAAGTGAGCCTTTTCACTTTCCCAAAAGATGAAATACTTCGTCAAGAATGGAATAAATAAAGCTGCCCCCCCCCCGGAGCTCCCTCGCTTCCTGAAAAGGTAAGCCTGGTTAAAACCAGACCCTTGTCCTTCACTTCGCACTAGGGTCTGGACTTTCTGTTATAGAGAACCGATTCTTGCTGGAGGCGTGGCTTCTGCTGAGGAACAAAACCATTGGATCTTAGAAAAATTTTGAACAGGGAAAAGCATTCTGCTCCCTCCCCTCAGAGCCATATATGGCTGCTCCCCGTGCTCTGTTAAACTTGACATCTGCTCCGCTCCTGCTGCTTTTTCTCTCGCTGCCTGCATATTCTGTGTTTATATGTTATTAAAAACGTTAAAAAAAATAAAAATAAAACCATGGATCGCTGGTCCAGCACACCATTTGACCAGAAAATCTGATGGGACTCGGGCAGCAACGTAAAACCCTAGTTTAATTCTCTCGTGACAACCTGAGGCATTTCCTCATAGCGGAGGGAGAGGAGGAGGAGGAGGAGGGAGGAGGAAGAGGAGGAGGAGGAGGAGGAGGAGGAGGGAGGAGGGAGCGATCACTTGACTTTTGGCCAAAAAACAAAAGAAAACTCCAGATAAGGGATTAAGAAGGGGAATTTAATACATTTGTGTCACATATAAAACAGTCCTGCATCGCTTTGAATGAGAACATGCGGCTGCTCGCTGGCTGTGCTGGGACAGGTGGGGGCGTGGGTTAGGGGCCAAAAACTCCGCCCCTTCTGTTCTCTGATTGGTCCGGTCAAAAATCTACCTGAGAAATCGTTGTCTATGGGAGAAGTCCCAGACTGTGCAGTGAAGGGAAATGAGAATTGAGCGGAGCTGTGCAGGAAGGCGAGGGCCAGGCTTTGAAAAGGTAAGACTCAAATAAATACGGGTGCAGACCTAAACTAGAACCTGCTGTTTCTTGTTCATCTAACTTTCTGCTTCCCAAACTGAAGACAAATCGCTCAAATCTTCACTTAGATTGCTAAATTCGTCGTTTTATTTATTGTCCGCCATGAATATGTAAAAGGGGCGTTCTAAAGACGTTCTCCCTCCTACGTGACAGATGTTGCATTCGCGTGTAGTTGGATGTCCTGTGAAGAAACATGTTTTTTAATTTTAAACCGACTTTGAAAGGAATTTTCATTAATATATCATTTTGTTTGCTAAAACGAACATAGTTGAATCAAATGATACAAGATATTTATGTTGTGTCACTATATGCAAAGTTAATACCGGGTAGATGATATCACAGACACTTTAAAGCTACAATTACAGTAATTTATAACTCATTCATAAAGGCAATGCATACTTGGGTTTTATAACATATTTAACTTGAGATATTAATGATAACATTAGGTCTTATTAGATGTTCACATCCACAGCTCTTACTGACTATCCACCTTATTCCTGGGGTCTCTGCTGTATAGATGATTCTGGTACAACTTCCTATCAGACAGGAAGTAGCAGTAAGCATTGGTTAACCATGGTAGCAGAGCATGGACCACGGTTTATTTGAAAGTAGTTTATATTCAGTTTAGCAGATAAAATGCTGTTTTTGTTTTGTTCACATTATTTAACAACCATAAAGTTTACTAAAATAGCCATGCTGAGTTCAGGTACCAGCTGTGTTCATGGCTGCATGAACAACCAGACCAAACGAAATCAGTGGCTACAACAACAGAGTTTTGAGCTCGGACACAAAACAAAAAAAGTGCTCCTGTGAAAAGAGGTATAGTTTCCATCTCCTACCAACAGATGAGGAATTAAGAACAATGTGGCTGAAAAATGATGACAAACAATAAAAATAT
>JBBPBX010083457.1:0-15522 GCA_038048925.1 Garcialebias charrua | reverse complement strand
CTTGTATCTGTGACTTTTCTTCCCTCCATTGATTACGGTGACATTATCTACATGAATGCTCCTTCAAGCACTCTGCAGATGTTGGATGTTGTCTATCGTGGTGCACTAATCTACTGTTGCTGTTGTCATCATTCTCTAGTTTGTAGACAGGTCTCTCTTGTAAATGAGTCCTCAAGGCTCAATGAGATTAACCTGCCTAAATAAAGGTTGAATGAAATATATGGTTATCCTTGGTGTTGAGTTCAGACTTATGAAGAGTGTTTTGCCACTTCAGTCTTTTAAGACTTGACTTGTGATGAAACTGCTTCCAGTTTAACAGTTGTGTCATTTTATTGTTGAATCACATGAAGTTAGACCACTGAACGACTGGTTTCTTTGTTATGCAGCTTCGAAAATTTATAGAAGCTGATATAGTCATTCAAAAGAAAACTTAAAGTTACAATATGTAACTTTTATAAAAATATTTTATAATAAAAATTTATGTTTTATTTATTTTATTTGAGGTCTTGGTCTCGACTTGGTCTCAGACCCTAAAAGTCTTGGTCTTGACTTGGTCTCGGGTTAGGTGGTCTCGAACACAACACTACTTCAAACCTTCATCAACATCTTTGGATCAAACCTGAGCAAAATTTTTCTGCTGGAGAAAACCTTCAAGTCTCATTTTCAGATTCTCAGTTCAGTCAAACATTGAGTTTTTAGACTGAACCAACATGACAGTTTTTAAAATATTCAGAAAGATGAAAACACACAAACTCATGAGGAAGGAAGGATGAAGCTGAAAGAATGAAGGTAGATGGATGAAGCAGGATGGATAAAGCAGGAAGGATGAAGCAGGCTGGATGAAGGACGATGGATGAAGCAGGAAGGATTAAGCAGGTTGGATGAAGAAGGAAGAATGAAGCAGGATGGATGTAGCAGGAAGGATGAAGCAGGATGGATGAAGGGTGATGGATGAAGCAGGAAGGATGAAGCAGGATGGATAAAGCAGGAAGGATGAAGCAGGATGGATGAAGCAGGAAGGATAAAGCAGGATGGAGCAAGCAGGAAGGATTAAGCAGGATGGATGAAGCAGGAAGAATGAAGCAGGATGGTTGTAGCAGGAAGGATGAAGCAGGATGGATGAAGGGTGATGGATGAAGCAGGAAGGATGAAGCAGGATGGATAAAGCAGGAAGGATGAAGCAGGGTGGATAAAGCAGGAAAGATGAAGCAGGATGGATGAAGCAGGAAGAATGAAGCAGGATGGATGAAGGACAATGGATGAAGCAGGATGGATAAAGCAGGAAGGATGAAGCAGGATGGATGAAGCAGGAAGGATGAAGCAGGATGGATGAAGCAGGAAGAATGAAGCAGGATGGATGTAGCAGGAAGGATGCAGCAGGATTGATGAAGGACGATGGATAAAGGAGGAAAGATGAAGGATGATGGATGAAGCAGGATGGATGAAGCAGGAAGGATGAAGCAGGATGGATGAAGTATGATGGATGAAGTAGGAATGATGAAGCAGGATGGATGTAGCAGGAATAATGAAGCAGGATGGATGTAGCAGGAAGGATGCAGCAGGATTGATGAAGGACGATGGATGAAGGAGGAAAGATGAAGGATGATGGATGAAGCAGGATGGATGAAGCAGGAAGGATGAAGCAGGATGGATGAAGTATGATGGATGAAGTAGGAATGATGAAGCAGGATGGATGTAGCAGGAAGAATGAAGCAGGATGGATGTAGCAGGAAGGATGAAGCAGGATGGATGAAGGGTGATGGATGAAGCAGGAAGGATGAAGCAGGATGGATAAAGCAGGAAGGATGACGCAGGGTGGATAAAGCAGGAAGAATGAAGCAGGATGGATGAAGCAGGAAGGATGAAGCAGGATGGATGAAGCAGGAAGAATGAAGCAGGATGGATGTAGCAGGAAGGATGCAGCAGGATTGATGAAGGACGATGGATGAAGGAGGAAAGATGAAGGATGATGGATGAAGCAGGATAGATGAAGCAGGAAGGATGAAGCAGGATGGATGAAGTATGATGGATGAAGTAGGAATGATGAAGCAGGATGGATGTAGCAGGAAGAATGAAGCAGGATGGATGTAGCAGGAAGGATGCAGCAGGATTGATGAAGGACGATGGATGAAGGAGGAAGGATGAAGGATGATGGATGAAGCAGGATGGATGAAGCAGGAAGGATGAAGCAGGATGGATGAAGTATGATGGATGAAGTAGGAATGATGAAGCAGGATGGATGTAGCAGGAAGGATGAAGCAGGATGGATGAAGGACGATGGATGAAGCAGGAAGGATTAAGCAGGATGGATGAAGCAGGAAGAATGAAGCAGGATGGATGTAGCAGGAAGGATGAAGCAGGATGGATGAAGGGTGATGGATGAAGCAGGAAGGATGAAGCAGGATGGATAAAGCAGGAAGGATGAAGCAGGGTGGATAAAACTGGAAAGATGAAGCAGGATGGAGGAAGCAGGAAGGATAAAGCAGGATGGAGGAAGCAGGAAGGATTAAGCAGGATGGATGAAGCAGGAAGAATGAAGCAGGATGGATGTAGCAGGAAGAATGAAGCAGGATGGATGAAGGACAATGGATGAAGCAAGATGGATAAAGCAGGAAGGATGAAGCAGGATGGATGAAGCAGGAAGGATGAAGCAGGAAGGATGAAGCAGGAAGAATGAAGCAGGATGGATGAAGGACAATGGATGAAGCAGGATGGATAAAGCAGGAAGGATGAAGCAGGATGGATGAAGCAGGAAGGATGAAGCAGGATGGATGAAGCAGGAAGAATGAAGCAGGATGGATGTAGCAGGAAGGATGCAGCAGGATTGATGAAGGACGATGGATGAAGGAGGAAAGATGAAGGATGATGGATGAAGCAGGATGGATGAAGCAGGAAGGATGAAGCAGGATGGATGAAGTATGATGGATGGTGTAGGAAGGATGAAGCAGGATGGATGAAGCAGGATGGATGAAGCAGGGTAGATGAAATAGGATGGACAAAGCAGGAAGAATGAAGCTGGATGGATGAAGCAGGCAGAATGAAGCAGGATGGATGAAGCAGGAAGGATGAAGCAGGATGGATGAATGACAATGGACGAAGCAGCAAGAACGAAGCAGGATGGATGAAGCAGCAAGAACGAAGCAGGATGGATGAAGTAGGATGGATGAAGGACGATGGATGAAGCAGGAAGAATGAAGCAGGATGCATGAAACTGGAAGAATGAAGCAGGATGGATGAAGCAGGAAGGATGAAGCAGGATGGATGAAGTTTGATGGATGAAGCAGGATGGATGAAGCAGGATGGATGAAGCAGGATGGATGAAACCGGAAGAATGAAGCAAGATGGATGAAGCAGGAAGAATGAAGCAGGATGGATGAAGCAGGAAGAATGAAGCAGGATGGATGAAGCAGGAAGGATAAAGCAAGATGGATGAAGCAAGATGGATGAAGCAGGAAGGATGAAGCTGATGAAGCTCCTGCAGCAGTTTTTGCTCGGACCGGAGACCAGATGAAAGCAGTGTGAGCTCCTGCAGGGCAGAGAGGCTCCAGGACCTCTGAGGCTTCGTCCGGTGCTTCAGAAGCACTCGTCTTCACAGAAGCCGTTTTCGCATTGACCGGCCCTCCCCAGTCCGGCACGTCTCTGGTTGGCCCAGAACCAGCCCTGGCCCGCCCTCGTTCATTACGCATTATGTGGAGAGCAAGCCTTGAAGTGGGTGGAGTGTTCACTTGACGTGGGTGGAGTGTTCTTGTGTGCGCGCTTACAGTGTTTTAAGAGAGGACACGCCGCTAACAAGTATTTGTTTGCTGAGTGTATATATATTAGTGGTTCTGAGTTTAATATTTGTAAATTAGGGCGGCCGTGGCGTAGTGGTAAGGGCAGTCGTCTCCCGATCGGAAAGTTGGCGGTTCGACTCCCGGGACCCGCACCATGTGTCGTTGTGTCCTTGGGCAAGACACTTAACCCCGAGTTGCTCCCGGTAGGACTGGAAAGCACCTTGCATGGTAGTCTGCCACCACTGGTTTATGAATGTGTGTAGCATTCAATATATATGTGTAGCACTTTGAGATTTTCAGTAATGAAAAGTGTGTTATAAATTGAATTAATTATTATTATTATTATTATTATTATTATTATTATTATTATTATTATTATTATTAATTACTGATTACAAATCAGCTTATGTTACAACGTAAATAACACGAAGCGCGCACCCATTTCCGCCTTTCCGCGCGACCTGAATGTCATTAAACAATAACTAATATTGTCTAACTGTTGCGCGCAGCCAGAGTTTTAAAATATAACTAATAATCTCTAACTTCTACGTGCAGCTAAAATGTTAGGAGGAGTGATTCCTATATGGGTAAGGTGGACACCTGACAACCCAGTCAGCTGTGTAGCTCAAAGCGTTAGTGCACTGCTATTTTGACCCGGCGAAGCGGGTTCGCTTCCCGCCTGGGACAAAGTTATTTTACTTTTTTTTTTTTATTGGAGTAAATAAAAAGGAGTTTGTTAACCAAACAAACTCCTTTTTATTTAAAAGAAAATGTGAATAAAAAAAAAATAGTTAAATAACTTTGGACCAGGCGGGAAGCTCCGTGTCAAAACAACAGTGCACTAACGCTTTGAGCTACACAGCGGACTGGATTTTCAGGTGTCCACCTTCCCCATGAATAACTCCTCTTAACATTTTAGCTGCACGTAGAAGTTAGAGATTATTAGTTATATTTTAAAACCCTGGCTGCGCGCAAGAGTTAGACAATATTAGTTATTGTTTTAGTTATTGTTTAATGACATTCAAGTCGCGCTGAAAGGCGGAAATGGGTGCGCGCTTCGTGTTATTTACGTTGTAACATAAGCTGATTTGTGATCAGTTATTAACAAAAATTTAACTCAGAAAAACTAATTCAGCTAACAATTGTTTTAGGGGTTTCTGTAGTTAAATTTGAATGAAATACAGCCCTACGGTACTGAGGTTGTTGTTAGAACGAGTCCAGCCCCTGCTGCAAACAACGAATCAAATGTGAGCAGTACATGACGTCAAACTGGGCCGGGGGAGCTTGGCCCGATAGAACCACGGTGGAGATGGTTCCATGACGAGGGCGGAGCCGGGGAAAAAAAGGAAAATGCGAACACGCTGAACCCGGGTTAGAGGGCGGGGCGGGCCGGGCCATAGTGGGCTGGTCAATGCAAAAAACGGCTAGAGAGAACCCCGTCCTCTTCCAGCCGGATGTTTACGACGAGGAGCGGCCTGCTCGGATGAATGTGATTCACCGTGAGGCGCCGCGGCCTTGGAGCCCGGAGAGCCTGAAGTCAGACTTTATGAGCTGCAGCAGGACGGAGTCAGCAGACCACTCACCGTTGAAGCTGACGCTGCGGATGTGCTTGAGCAGTTTCTTTCCTCCGGCCAGCTCCATGTCGGGGCAGATGCCCGAGACGTCAGGACACAGGTCCCGCTGCATGTTGTGCAGCGCGTGGGCCATGGCGTACACGGCGTCGATCACAAACTGGACCTTCCCCTCCTGCTCATACTTGGAGTCGACACCGATGCGCTCCAGACCTGAAACAGTAAGATACTCGACTCAGATGTGATGGTTCAAACCAAACACAGGAGAAGGAAGGAGGACTGTGGAGGAGGGGGAGGATTTCACATTGGGAGCATCGTCACTGATCAGAAATGATGAAGTAAACACAGAATCCGGAGATGTTTCTCCATAAAACATCAACTTCTAATGATTCGTCAACACCTCTGATGTCACTGCTACAGCCGCTCTGACTGACAGCTGCATCCTTGTCGGTCAGGTGACCCCTCCTGGATCCATTACTGCTCCATGTGTCACAACAAAACACCAATGAACAAACAAACAAATAAAAACTGTGAAATGTCACCTTTCCTTCTGCAACAAGCTTCATGTGTTGACAAAAGATGGAACTAAACCACAGCAGGTGAGTTCTTGGTCATTTTTCAAAGATCTGATTGGTCAGAAGGACATGGACCTTCACGTGTACATATCTGAACTGAAAACTGAACCTGGTCCAGAACTCAGTGGGTTCACAGCCTCTGTTACCATGGAGACAGAGACATGTGGGGTTTACAGCATCTGTTACTATGGAGACAAAGACATGTGGGGTTCACAGCCTCTGGTTACCATGGAGACAGAGACAGGTGGAGTTCACAGCATCTGTTACCATGGAGACAGAGACATGTGGGGTTCACAGCCTCTGTTACCATGGAGACAGAGACATGTGGGGTTCACAGCCTCTGGTTACTATGGAGACAGAGACAGGTGGAGTTCACAGCATCTGTTACCATGGAGACAGAGACATGTGGGTTTCACAGCCTCTGGTTACCATGGAGACAGAGACATGTGGGGTTCACAGCCTCTGTTACCATGGAGACAGAGACATGTGGGGTTCACAGCCTCTGGTTACTATGGAGACAGAGACAGGTGGAGTTCACAGCATCTGTTACCATGGAGACAGAGACATGTGGGTTTCACAGCATCTGTTACCATGGAGACAGAGACATGTGGGTTTCACAGCCTCTGGTTACCATGGAGACAGAGACAGGTGGGGTTCACAGCCTCGGTTACCATGGAGACAGAGACAGGTGGGGTTCACAGCCTCTGGTTACCATGGAGACAGAGACAGGTGGGGTTCACAGCCTCTGTTACCATGGAGACAGAGACATGTGGGGTTCACAGCTTCTGGTTACCATGGAGACAGAGACAGGTGGGGTTCACAGCTTCTGTTACCATGGAGACAGAGACAGGTGGGGTTCACAGCCTCTGTTACCATGGAGACAGAGACATGTGGGGTTCACAGCTTCTGGTTACCATGGAGACAGAGACAGGTGGGGTTCACAGCCTCTGTTACCATGGAGACAGAGACAGGTGGGGTTCACAGCCTCTGTTACCATGGAGACAGAGACATGTGGGGTTCACAGCTTCTGGTTACCATGGAGACAGAGACAGGTGGGGTTCACAGCCTCTGTTACCATGGAGACAGAGACAGGTGGGGTTCACAGCCTCTGGTTACCATGGAGACAGAGACAGGTGGGGTTCACAGCCTCTGTTACCATGGAGACAGAGACATGTGGGGTTCACAGCTTCTGGTTACCATGGAGACAGAGACAGGTGGAGTTCACAGCATCTGTTACCATGGAGACAGAGACATGTGGGGTTCACAGCCTCTGGTTACCATGGAGACAGAGACAGGTGGGGTTCACAGCCTCTGTTAAACTGAAGACAGAGACAGATGGGGTTCACAGCCTCTGGTTACCATGGAGACAGAGACAGGTGGGGTTCACAGCCTCTGTTAAACTGAAGACAGAGACAGATGGGGTTCACAGCATATGTTGCTATGGAGACTGAGACAGGTGGGGTTCACAGCCTCTGTTAAACTGGAGACAGAGACAGGTGGAGTTCACAGCATCTGTTACCATGGAGACAGAGACATGTGGGGTTCACAGCCTCTGTTACCATGGAGACAGAGACAGGTGGGGTTCACAGCCTCTGTTATCATGGAGACAGAGACATGTGGGGTTCACAGCCTCTGTTACCATGGAGACAGAGACAGGTGGGGTTCACAGCCTCTGTTACCATGAAGACAGAGACATGTGGGGTTCACAGCATATGTTGCTATGGAGACAGAGACAGGTGGGGTTCACAGCATCTGTTACCATGGAAACAAAGACAGGTGGGGTTCACAGCCTCTGTTATCATGGAAACAGGGACAGGCAGCAGTTGAGTCAGTTTTGTCAGTTGTAGCTGAAGTTTTCTCACTAATTCATTATTTCAGTCTGAAGATGAAATAAATATATGACCCATTTCTGATGGAGGGTACATTTGGGATCTGCCATGGACTGAGGTCCAGGCGCCTGTAGTTCTGGACTTGGATCCTGGATTCTGAACTGTTGCCTGTGTTGGTTTTCTGTTGTTTTGGACTCAGCCTGGACAGTTTGAGAGTGAACTCTGCAGACAGATGAGTCAGTCCTGCTGGTTCCTGTTTGGACTTTCAGCTGGTCTTCAGGTGTCCTGAGCTGCAGGTATCACTCAGAGGAACAGCAGGTCACAGAAGATCCTGCTGATCAGGTCTGTGTGTAGAGTCCCGACGCTCGTCTCATTTCTTCCTGCCTGAGGCAAAGTGACCCACAGCTTAATGTTATCTCATTTCCAGGAGCCCCTCAGCTCGCCCCCGCTCTCTTTGACCGGCCCATATCTGTCCTCCTCAGCTGTGTGTCCCCCTCGGACCCACTGGAAGAATCTTATCTGGGCTGCAGCCATCAGACCATGGAGAGCTGAATGTTATCAGGCCTGCAGAGGAGCTGAACGCCAGCCATCAGGCTCGCAGCAACCTGTTGGTGCTTTACAACACACACATTTAAAGACCATTCGTTCAGGAATACGCCAGTCACATACATTTTACTAGAAGAAATGAACGTGTCTCTGCAGCCTTCATTACCCAGAATGCACCGGTGTCTGTGATGGACAGGTGTTGGAGCATAGAGTAGGAGACAAACTGATGAGCAGCAGAGCAGATGTCAGTTTAATTTTAGCTCTGAGGAGCTCCTCCCAGCCTGCTGCTGCTTCAAACGGGTCCAGAACACCAAGAACTGCCCCAGTTGTTGCAGCACCCCCGTTACACATTCAATTAAAATAATAATTAATTTAGGATGTGTTCACGGGCCCTCTGAGCGGATCGGTTTTCTCTGTTTGCTTCTGTTTCTACAGCTCTGCCTCCTTCACGCCTCACAAAGTGATGAAATGTTCAGAAACACGAGATTTTTCATCCTCCATGTTTGTCAAATTAAACGAAGAACAAGCAGTCCACACAAACAGTTGTTAGAGTCATGAGCAGGAACCAGTTCCTGACAGGATCCAAGAACCAGACCCTGACAGGGTTCAAGAACCAGTCCCTGACAGGGTTCAAGAACCAGTCCCTGACATGATCTAAGAACTAGTCCCTGACAGGATCTAAGAACCAATCTCTGACAGAAACCAGGAACCAGACCCTGACAGGGTTCAAGAACCAGTCCCTGACAGGGTTCAAGAACCAGTCCCTGACAGGATTCAAGAACCAGTCCCTGACATGATCTAAGAACTAGTCCCTGACAGGATCTAAGAATCAATCTCTGACAGAAACCAGGAACCAGTCCCAGACAGGGTTCAAGAACCAGTCCCTGACCGGATCCAAGAAACAGTCCCTGACAAGTTCCGAGAACCAGTCCCTGACAGGATACAGGATCCAGTTCCTGACAGGATCTAAGAACCAGCCCCTGACAGGATTCAAGAACCAGTCCCTGACAGGGTTCAATAACCAGTCCCTGACGGGATCTAAGAACCAGTCCCTGACAGGATCTAAGAACCAATCTCTGACAGAAACCAGGAACCAGTCCCAGACAGGGTTCAAGAACCAGTCCCTGACAAGTTCCGAGAACCAGTCCCTGACAGGATACAGGATCCAGTTCCTGACTGGATCTAAGAACCAGCCCCTGACAGGGTTCAAGAACCAGTCCCTGACCGGATCCAAGAAACAGTCCCTGACAAGTTCCGAGAACCAGTTCCTGACAGGATACAGGATCCAGTTCCTGACTGGATCTAAGAACCAGCCCCTGACAGGATTCAAGAACCAGTCCCTGACCGGATCCAAGAAACAGTCCCTGACAAGTTCCGAGAACCAGTTCCTGACAGGATCTAAGAACCAGCCCCTGACAGGATTCAAGAAGCAGTCCCTGACAGGATTCAAGAACCAGTCCCTGACAGGATTCAAGAACCAGTGCCTGACAGGATTCAAGAACCAGTCCCTGACAAAAACCAGGAACCAATCCCTGACAGCATCCAAGAACCAGTCCTTGACATGTTACAGGAACTAGTCCCTGACGGGATCCAAGAATCAGTCCCTGACAGGATGCAGGAACCAGTCCTTGACAGGATCCAAGAGCCAGTCCCTGACAGGATCCAAGAGCCAGTCCCTGACAGGATCCAAGAACCAGTCCCTGACAGGATCCAAGAACCAGTCCTTGACAGGATCCAAGAGCCAGTCCCTGACAGGATCCAAGAACCAGTCCCTGACAGGATCCAAGAATCAGTCCCTGACAGGATCCAAGAATCAGTCCCTGACAGGATCCAAGAGCTAGTCCCTGACAGGATCCAAGAACAGTCATTTTGTGAACATCTTGATGTTGTGCCATCTTTTAGTTTGTGTATTACAGTTAGAAATATTAAGTAGAATTATTCATTTTATGATCTAGTTTGTGTATTACAGTTAGGAAAATTAAGTAAAAAAAAAAAAAAAAAAAGGAAAATTAAGAAAGAAAAAAAAAAATAAAAAAAAAAAAATAAGTATGATGTAGTTTGTGTATTAGTTAGAAAAATTGTGTATTAGTTAGAAAAAGAATTATTCATTTTGCTATTGTGTATTAGTTAGAAAAAGAATTATTCATTTTGTGATGTAGTTTGTGTATCAGTTAGAAAAATTAAGTAGAATTACGGGTGATGTAGTTTGTGTATTAGTTAGAAAAATTAAGTAGAATTATTCATTTTGTGATCTAGTTTATGTATTACAGTTAGAAAAATAAGTGGAATTATTCATTCTGTGATGTTGCTTGAAGGTTATCATTGGTTGAACAAACTGTGAAATAGGGGCAGATATAATAAGATTTCATCTTCTTTCTGCTCCCTTCATTTTATCCTACTTGTATTCTTGTATCTGATGAAACTGTCTTGTATTGTTCTTTAAAATGAATGAATAAACATCAATCAATCAATCAATCAAGAACCAGTCCCTGACAGGATCCAAGAACCAGTCCCTGACAGGGTCCAAGAATCAGTCCCTGACAGGATCCAAGTATCAGTCCCTGATGGAATCTAGTCTCTGACAGGATCCAGTTAGAGGAGGCTTCAGTGTCTGCAGGCAGGAAACTGCTTTATTAGAAAGCCAATGAGGTCAGAGGTTTGGGTCCGAGTCTGTGTAGCTGCAGAACCAGTCAGTCAGAGTCCGAGCTGCCACTCAGCTCTGCAGCTCCATGATTCATTCAGGTCTCTGAGGAGAACTGACTCACGGCTCTGCAGCCAGAACAAAACATCAAAACTCAGATCTGTACTGTCAGCAGGGTCTTTACAGAAAAATCCATCTGGATCGGTGATGGAAATGTCTGTTCTGATAACTGGATCCTTAGCCTGGCCCTTGCCTTCCTACACAGCTCCGCTCAATTCTCATTTCCCTTCACTGCTCCGTCTGGGACTTCTCCCATAGACAAGGATTTCGCCTGTAGATTTTTGACCGGACCAATCAGAGAACAGAAGGCGGAGTTTCCGGACCAATCAGAGAACAGAAGGCGGAGTTTTGAACGACGTCGACTGACGTCGTCAGTTTGCCCTGCTTAAAATGGCTGCCTGCACGAAGGAATTTACAATAAAACACGGTAAAAAACTATTATTTCTTTGCTGAGAAAAAATATATTTCTTAGCTGACGTTATATCAGAAGTGTTCCTGAGCTTAACAGTTCCTAAATCAATTCACGAAATGGTCAAATCTGCTAGATTTAAATTGTTTCGGTTTGACTTTTTCCAGACAGCCTCGGGGGCGCTACGAAAATAAATTATAAAAAATCGAATTTTATCTCAAATGTTTCATCCAGGCCAACAGTCAGTAAATTAAAGCCATATAATTACACACTGGTAGCAGAAAAAATATCCACCGAGTGGTTTCTGAGCTGTTTATCTGAACAGCCCTCGCCAGGCTAACTGGACTGGACAGGCTAACGTGACGTATGTTGCGCGGAGCTGCAACATACGTCACGGCCAAACGTTAACGATTGGGTAACCTCAGCAGAGGCCACACCTCCAGCAAGAATCAGTTCTCTTTAGAGAAAGTCCAGACCTTAGTACGAAGCAAAGTGAAGGATAAGGGTCTGGTTTTAACCAGGCTACTGGATCCTTAAAACAAACAAACAAACAAGCAAAAAGAACCCCATCAGAACCTCAGGAACACTGGAACCACTAAAATCACAGATGATCCAGATGATCCCTCAACAGAACCTTTTATTATTCTCAGAGCTTCTCTGCCAACTGTCTCCACAGAGACCAGAGACTCTCTGTCCATTTGTCCCATCAGAGACCAGGAAATGTTGAGACCAGAAATCTTGTTCTGTCTGATCCTTTTTTAACAACCTTTGAGTTTACATTAAATGACTACTCAGCCACTGAGAGTAAATTTCATCTTAGCAGGTGTTCACCAGAAAACGCTGTAACCAAATTTAAAGAATCTCTTTCATTGTTGTTTTCGTCCATCTTGTAGAGTAATGCAGTACAGAACAGTCACTTAGATCATCTGGTTGATAAATTTACAACTTCAATGAAAACTTCACTTGATAAAATTGCTCTTCTGAAAAAGAAGGTAATCAATCAGAGATTAGCTCCTTGGTTCAATTCTGAGTTACGTACTTAAAAACAGGCATCTAGAAAGCTGAAAAGAGCGCAGTCCACTAACATGGAAAATATTTTTTTCATTCAGAGAGATAGTCTGCTAACTTATAAAAAAGCTTTCCGTAAAGCTAGAACTGTATATTATTCATCTTTAATAGATGAGACTAAAAACAACCCCAGGTTTCTGTTCAGTACTAAAGCTAGACTAATGAATAGTCCAGTCTCTGTTGAGCCGGGTATTCCTACAGCTGTGATGACTTCATGAGATTCTTTATAAATAAATTATTTCAATTAGAGAGAAAATTAAAACCATCTTTCCTACTGTTTCCTCTGGTTTCCTATCAGATGAGGCAACTTTAAAAATGTCACTAGAACTTGATTTATGTTCGGATTGTTTTTGTCCTGTTCTCTGAATAGCTTCATCCAAACCATCAACGTCTGCTAGATCCCATCCCGGCAACCAGACTGTTTAAAGAGGTAATTCCTCGAATTAATATCCAGATTTTGGAAATGCTTAAAGAGGAACTAAACTCCAAATTAACTTTTTTAAATCTGATAAACTCCCTAGAATGTGTGTAAAATGTTGTATAGCACTATGTCTGTGTTAATTTTCATGTTTTTGTGCGTATTTGTTTAAATCGGCAATATCTGGTCTAAAAACGTGTTTACGGTAATGGGTTGAACAGAGGAATTGCAGCTTAATTTTCTTATTGGTCAAGGACTGTTCACTCTGACGTGTCTTGTTCACTCTGACGTCACAAAAGTGGTTCAAGCAGAGCCAATCCCCTGCAGAGATGAGAAGGTCCTCGCTGCAGTTCATACCTTATATGGAAGTGGTACATTGCACTCCGGAAAAGCTCTGCAGCAAAGCACATTACAGTGTTCGGAATGGCACTAATTATTTGTATATTTCAACTTATGTATTGTATGAATACTTTCCACTTCATCGAAACTGTTTGGTCGTATTTGTTTTCTTATTGTGCGATGGACGAGTAATGCATAAATGCCAAGTTGGGGCAGTGGTGTAGGAGCGGGTTTGGGGTCCGACAGACCCAGGTTTGATCCCCGGTCACGACATACCGTGTGGTATTATTATTTTCATTTTTTTCTTAAAGCCTTTTGTTTTGGATAGATCGGGTGAGAATAGATAAATACATCTACCGTACATATTTAATATTTGTTGTTGCTTGCTGTAAGTTGTTTGCTAGAGTTTTAGTTTGTTTTAGTTTAATAATAATACAGTAATAATAATAATTTCAATTTATAACGCACTTTTCATTAATGAAAATCTCAAAGTGCTACAAAGTGCAACAGAATTAAATGTCAATAAAACAAGTAATAAAACAAGTAAAATCAATAACAGTATCAACTAAGATCAAAGATAGAATCATGAGGAGGCAGAGTATGCTTGGTTAAAAAGAAAGGTCTTCAAGCCGCTCTTAAAGTCAACCAGTGACTGTGGAGCTCTTAGGCAGTCAGGAAGAGAGTTCCACAGGCGGGGGGCAGCCACACTGAAAGCCCGGTCTCCCATGGTCCTTAATTTGGTTCTCTAGTTTGTTGCTAGAGGGGGCGTGAACGCAGCATAACCACCCACCTCCTCCCCTCCTTGTCTCTCGACACTCCCATTTTCATGAGGTTTTTGAATCTGGTCTGGGGGCGGAGCTACCGTTTCACAGTGGGTTGAGTACCTCTTTAAGTTGTCTCTATTGAATCGTTACTTACCACAGCATTTTAAGGTTGCTGTAATTAAATCTTTACTTAAGAAACCTTATCTTGATTCAGGAAATCTGGCCAGCCTTCCTAAGAAGTACATGTAATCTAATAATAATAAACCAGAAACCAGGGAGCACAAGCCAGTGTATCTCTTGTACCAGTCCCAAGCCCGGGTAAATGGTGAGGGTTGTGTCAGGAATGGCAGCTGACGTAAAATTATTTTGCCAAAACTATAAAGCAAAACCATACCAGATCGGTCAAGGCCCGGGTTAACAACAACTGCCAACAATGATGTTGATAAACAGGGTGCCGGCAGAAATTGTGCTACTTTTAGTCGAAAACCACGAGGAGGGAAAACGTGTCAGGAGACAGAGGCAGAAGAGGAAAGTGAAGAATGTAGGACTGAGGGTTGCAACTCTAAAAGTGGGGACAATGACAGGTAAAGGTAGAGAGCTGGTTGACATGATGCAGAGAAGGAAGGTAGATGTTTTATGTGTCCAAGAGACCAAGTGGAAGGGCAGCAAGGCTCGCAGCATTGGAGCAGGGTTCAAACTGTTTTACCATGGTGTGGATAGAAAGAGAAATGGAGTAGGGGTGGTCCTGAAGGAGGAGTTGGCAAAGAATGTAGTAGAGGTGAAGAGAGTGTCAGATAGGGTGATGTGTCTGAAGGTAGAAGTAGAAGGTCTGATGCTAAACATAGTCAGTGGTTATGCTCCACAGGTTGGATGTGATGGGGAGGAGAAAGATACATTTTGGAAAGATTTGGATGAAGTGATAGAGAGTATTCCCAGGGAGGAAAGAGTGGTGATTGGAGCAGACCTGAATGGACATGTTGGTGAAGGAAACAGAGGGGATGAGGAAGTGATGGGTAGGTTTGGTGTCAAGGAAACAAACGAGGAAGGACAGATGGTGGCAGATTTTGCCAAGAGAATGGAAATGGCTGTAGTCAATACTTATTTCCAAAAGAGGGAGGAACATAGAGTGACCTATAAAAGTGGAGGAAGGAGTAGGCAGGTAGAGTAGACTACAGTACATTCGATGTAGAAGAGGAAATCTGAAGGAGATTGGGGACTATAAGTTTGTGGCAGGGGAGAGCGTGGCCAGACAGCATCAGATGGTTGTGTGTAGAATGACTGTTGTTGTGAAGAAGAGAAAAAGAGTGAAATCAGATTTTTTTAAAATGGTGGAAGCTGAATAAAGACAAATGTTGTGAGAAATTCAAAGAGGAGCTGTTAAAGGCTCTGGGTGGTAAAAAAGAGCTTCCCAATGACTGGACTACTGCAGCAACAGTAATTAGAGAGACAGGTAGGAAGGTACTTGGTGTGTCATCTGGACAGAGAATGGAAGATAAGGAAACCTGGTGGTGGAATAGTGAAGTGCAGGA
>JBBPBX010083455.1:0-15522 GCA_038048925.1 Garcialebias charrua | reverse complement strand
TCTCTCCCTTCGAGATGATGACCGGTCGACAAATGACTCTCCCTCTACACCTGTTGTACCAACCAGGCGACGCCGCCATGGCGACAGCCTACACTACACAACAATACATGAAAGATTTGAATGTACACCTCAGAAACACTTTTGCTTTCGCCCAGAAAAACCTGGAAAAATCCGCTGAAGGACGCAAGGCGTACTACGACCAGAAGGCCTCTCACAATGAACTCCAAGTGGGAGACAGAGTCTGGTACTATACGTTCGCCCCAGCAACCGGGAAAGGAGAGTCCGGGACCGGAACTCTCGCCCGCAAACTAATGCCCAGGTGGACTGGACCTCATCTGATAACAGACAAAGTGTCCTCAGTCGTCTACGAAATCAAAATCAGCAAAGGCCGCAAAGAGCCAATTGCTAAATGGGTACATCGAAATCAGATCAAACCTTACAAGGCGTTCAATGACTCCACAAAAGACAAAGATCTCACAAACTCACCGACTTCATGGGATAATAAGGTCGTCCAAACACAAGTTAGTAAATAAACTAATCAGGTTTAAACTACCGTACTTTCCCACCCTATAAGTCGCATTGTCCAATTTGAACTTAGAAACGCTAAGCCTAAAACCCACAACAAAAACTAACCTTAACAACCGTTTAAATCCACGAGATTTAATTTTGACCTCGGTCATAAAGTTGAGACTGTTTTTCTTGTGTGTTGCATTTTGGAATCTGACGACAAGAGTGTGTCGAAGCAGTGAAACGTTGTTTCCTTGTTGTTTAGTCATTACTGTTGTCATTAGTTGAGATATTGTTTTGGTTCTGAACACTCCCAGCCAAAAAGGTTTTGTATTAACATTGGTTAATGAATGATATGGATTTAACTATGCCAACATGCAGTTCGTTTTGTTAAATCTCAATCGTTGAAGAGTCAATGTAGTTTAAAGCTACTCAAGGTACCATAAACTACACTGGTCTCACAATTTCTAAATTGAACCGATTCGATCGTTTCTATTCTAGATTATCTATTCATTTTGATGAGTCTCGCCATAGACTTCAAAATTTATTAGGAATACCAAATCCTACGTCGTTCGTCTAAAAGACAACAGACATTTAGATCAAACTATATTTCATTTTTATTTTAGTTTAACCTAAACTAAGTAATGAATGGAGGAATAGTTTGGAATTAGAGGCCTTCGTTACAGAAGCCCTCCAAAATTTTATAGGTACAAATCCCTATATCTAAATTTACAGAATTGATCCACCCCTTAATTGGTAAGTGTAGCTGATCTAAACCATGATAGCTTACATACCAGGTGCATATAGGTAAGGCTTAATGTAAAATCCCAATCATAAGCCCACCTTAAAAATCCACATAATTGCATGACACATAGAACCAGAGTGGCACTGACTGGAAACCAACCAGCCAACAACCTTCGATGTGGGACCTGCAGCTCCAACGCTTGGTCTTCAACCTCCATCCAAGGGTCGCCTCCTCTGCGTCAATCGAGGGATCCCCTCTACATGCTGATTATGAAAACAATTGTTGCTGATGAAATCACCAACTCTAATCGTGGTGGAATTACTGCTGTGGAATTACCGCTGTGGAGTGTAAGACTTTGCTTTCCAAGGGATCACAGACTTTGTTTTCCAAGAGTTAACAGACTTTGTTTTCCAAAGGATTAAAAGCTTTTCGCAATGGGATTACCTCCGAACAGTATGAAATTTCCAAAACTTTATGGGATTATAATTTTTGATTTTTCTTTTCCACTTGCTGGATTACTTCAAGATCAAAGACAGTTCAAGGTTTCCTTTCGTGTTGGACCCCATCCCCAAGGACTGGCGATGGCTTCCAAAAGGGGGGAGATGTAGTGGACATGACCTTGTCCACTTTTAAGACACCTGTGTACTTTTGAACTGTCCAGTGATGACCTTTACTGACCTCTCAGTGAAGCAAGACATTTACTACAAAATCATTCATTTAGCTATAATCTGATAAATATAGTCACCAAAAGAGACTATTTCTATCTTTGATTTGATCCTAATGTGATCAAAAGAATAACTTTTGTCATTCTCATGATGGTGCTTTTAAGCTGTGTTATTCTGTGAGAGTTAAACTGTGTCCACTGCTGTGTTAAAGGGAAATATCGGGTCACAGAGACCCGACTGTTCTGTTTAGAAATAAGAAGACAGTTTAATCAGTTGTTTTTCATTGAACAAGGCTCCAGCTTTCTCTGTCTGTTCCTAAACAAATCTCCCTCTGCTGCTGCTTGTTAACCTTGGGTTTGATAAGACAAATGAACTCCTCGACTGGTCCTTCCTTAAGTACTAGTCTAAGCTGTGCTGAAACGCTTCAGAGAGTTGCTGGGAACTTCCAAAGAGATGTGAACTTTCCCAAGAGCTGGACACGTGTGGTCAAGAGCTAACGACCGGCGTCTTCAGCTAAGGACTGATAACAGGCTGTTATGAGTCTACTTCGAACAAGCCGAGCTCAAAAACTTTGTTTATTCCCTCCTGGAATAAGTTTATCTTGAAGTCAGAGGCCTGAAGCTGACATATTCTCTGATGACCAACGCGGAAGCCAGGAGACGTTGAAACGTAAACTAAAACCAGTTTTGGACGTGCTGGGACTAAAGGACTCTGTGCATCTGAAGGCTGGTGTCTTCCCTCTTACCGGGCGGTCGTCAAAAGGTAAAGGAGCTGTTTACAAAACGTACCTGGATTTTAGCAGAAGTCGGATGAAAAGTGTCACTCTGGTCTCATGCTCAGGATAATTTTCTTCTTAAATCTTTCCTCCTATTTCTTTTCCCTCTCAACCTAAGCTGGAAACTATATTTTAAGCTGAAATGCCCCTCAGACTAAATATGTGTAACATCTAATATTTATGTCTGTTGTGTTGAATTCAAGTGTGCTGACGTATTTGAATTGAAAGAAAGTGAAATCATGTCAATCAAGTGTAATGGTGTTAATTTAGTTGATTTATTTTAAATAAATGATAGTGTCTCTTTGACATATCAAACTAAGTTAACGTGTCCATTGTCACTTAATGGCTCTGTTTATTTATCCATCATAAAGATCACAGAAATATTGGGTAAACTGAAAAAGAAGAGAATCCGTGAATTTACTATTCAATCTGAATAAGTAAATTAATTAAGGTAAAAAGGAGGTCAGTATTAAACTGACCCCCTCATTAACCCCTTTACACTTGGTATTCGTGTTTAAAGGAAGTTGATCGTGCTTCTGGCTACCTGCGATCTCCTGACTCTGGACGTGCTCACATGACATCTGTAACAGATCAGTTATACTTATATTTAGAGGAAATTCTACATTTTGATGATAGCTGCTGTCACATGTAAACCAATAAACATTACATGATTGTTTTTGGCCAAAGTATCCATCTCACATAAAGGAAAGATGGATGGACAGAGTATTTACAAAACTCCTCTCATGATAGGTGGACTAAGATGAAATTAAAATTAGCTGAATGAAAGAAAACTATAAATTTAAAAACTGTGACAAATAATATTGAAGTCATATTTAACAATCCCTGCATTATTTATATAATTGATATCTATGTCATATACATACACACAAATATACATATATACATGTATATAAGCATATCATAAATGCATAGTCATGTACTGTACAGTGTATATACATATATGCATATACATGTATATATATGCATATACTGTACAGATAGACATATACATGTAAATATAACATGTTCTACTAAAATTGTGTGTGTTTGTGTGTGTGACTGTTTTGTGGTTTTAATGGACAGTGGTTTGTTAGGACAGCAATACGCTATAATCAGACAATCAGATAATAGCTCATTACTGTCCTGACAAAACACTGTCCTTAGAAACCACAAAACAGTCACACACAAAAACACACACAATTTTAGTTGAACATGTTATATTTACATGCCTATTACACGTATATGTAAGTGCCTATTTACATGTATATGTAAGTGCCTATATACATGTATATGTAAGTGCATATATACATGAATATGTAAGTGCATATATACATGTACTGTATATGCAAATGCATTTAAACATGTAAATGCATATATGTATATATACAAGAATATGCATATATGTACATATGCATAAACATATAGATGTATATATGCATAAACATACACATGTATATATATGCATATACATATAATGTTCAGATAGACATATACATGTAAATATAACATGTTCAACTGAAGTTGTGTGTGTTTGTGTGTGTGACCGTTTTGTGGTTTTTAAGGACAGTGTTTTGTCAGGACAGCAATACGCTATACAGTAATCAGACAATCAGATAACAGCTCATTACTGTCCTGACAAAACACTGTCCTTAGAAACCACAAAACAGTCACACACACAAACACACACAATTTGAGTTGAACATGTTATATTTACATGCCTATTACACGTATATGTAAGTGCCTATTTACATGTATGTGTAAGTGCATATATACATGTATATGTAAGTGCATATATACATGTACTGTATATGCAAATGCATTTAAACATGTAAATGCATATATGTATATATACAAGAATATGCATATATGTACATATGCATAAACATATAGATGTATATATGCATAAACATATACATGTATATATATGCATATACATATAATGTACAGATAGACATATACATGTAAATATAACATGTTCAACTGAAGTTGTGTGTGTTTGTGTGTGTGACTGTTTTGTGGTTTTTAAGGACAGTGTTTTGTCAGGACAGCAATACGCTATACAGTAATCAGACAATCAGATAACAGCTCATTACTGTCCTGACAAAACACTGTCCTTAGAAACCACAAAACAGTCACACACACAAACACACACAATTTGAGTTGAACATGTTATATTTACATGCCTATTACACGTATATGTAAGTGCCTATTTACATGTATGTGTAAGTGCATATATACATGTATATGTAAGTGCATATATACATGTACTGTATATGCAAATGCATTTAAACATGCAAATGCATATATGTATATATACAAGAATATGCATATATGTACATATGCATAAACATATAGATGTATATATGCATAAACATATACATGTATATATATGCATATACGTATAATGTACAGATAGACATATACATGTAAATATAACATGTTCAACTGAAGTTGTGTGTGTTTGTGTGTGTGACTGTTTTGTGGTTTTTAAGGACAGTGTTTTGTCAGGACAGCAATACGCTATACAATAATCAGACAATCAGATAACAGCTCATTACTGTCCTGACAAAACACTGTCCTTAGAAACCACAAAACAGTCACACACACAAACACACACAATTTGAGTTGAACATGTTATATTTACATGCCTATTACACGTATATGTAAGTGCCTATTTACATGTATGTGTAAGTGCATATATACATGTATATGTAAGTGCATATATACATGTACTGTATATGCAAATGCATTTAAACATGTAAATGCATATATGTATATATACAAGAATATGCATATATGTACATATGCATAAACATATAGATGTATATATGCATAAACATATACATGTATATATATGCATATACATATAATGTACAGATAGACATATACATGTAAATATAACATGTTCAACTGAAGTTGTGTGTGTTTGTGTGTGTGACTGTTTTGTGGTTTTTAAGGACAGTGTTTTGTCAGGACAGTAATGAGCTGTTATCTGATTGATTGTCTGATTGTTTATAGCGTCTGACTGTCCAAACAAACAACTGTCCATAAAAACCATAGTACACTCCTATACACACCTAATTGAACATTAAGGTTGATGAAACCACACGTAGCAAGTAATTCTGTTTAGGAACACAAGAACTAAAATGTACCTTGGTATTCGTGTTTAAAGGAAGTTGATCGTGCTTCTGGCTACCTGCGATCTCCTGACTCTGGACGTGTTCACATGACATCTGTAAGAGATCATTTATACTTATATTTAGAGGAAATTCTACATTTTGATGATAGCTGCTGTCACATGTAAACCAATAAACATTACATGATTGTTTGTTTTTGGCCCAAGTATCCATCTCACATAAAGGAAAGATAAATGGACAGAGTATTTACAAAACTCCTCTCATGATAGGTGGACTAAGATGAAATTAAAATTAGCTGAATGAAAGAAAACTATAAATTAAAAAACTGTGACTAATAATATTGAAGTCATACTTAACAATCCCTGCATTATTTATATAATTGATATCTATGTCATATACATACACACAAATATACATATATACATGTATATAAGCATATCATAAATGCATATTCATGTACTGTACAGTGTATATACATATATGCATATAAATGTATATATGCATATCAGATAGACATATACATGTAAATATAACATGTTCTACTAAAATTGTGTGTGTTTGTGTGTGTGACTGTTTTGTGGTTTTTAAGGACAGTGTTTTGTCAGGACAGCAATACGCTATACAGTAATCAGACAATCCGATAACAGCTCATTACTGTCCTGACAAAACACTGTCCTTAGAAACCACAAAACAGTCACACACACAAACACACACAATTTGAGTTGAACATGTTATATTTACATGCCTATTACACGTATATGTAAGTGCCTATTTACATGTATGTGTAAGTGCATATATACATGTATATGTAAGTGCATATATACATGTACTGTATATGCAAATGCATTTAAACATGTAAATGCATATATGTATATATACAAGAATATGCATATATGTACATATGCATAAACATATAGATGTATATATGCATAAACATATACATGTATATATATGCATATACGTATAATGTACAGATAGACATATACATGTAAATATAACATGTTCAACTGAAGTTGTGTGTGTTTGTGTGTGTGACTGTTTTGTGGTTTTTAAGGACAGTGTTTTGTCAGGACAGCAATACGCTATACAGTAATCAGACAATCAGATAACAGCTCATTACTGTCCTGACAAAACACTGTCCTTAGAAACCACAAAACAGTCACACACACAAACACACACAATTTGAGTTGAACATGTTATATTTACATGCCTATTACACGTATATGTAAGTGCCTATTTACATGTATGTGTAAGTGCATATATACATGTATATGTAAGTGCATATATACATGTACTGTATATGCAAATGCATTTAAACATGTAAATGCATATATGTATATATACAAGAATATGCATATATGTACATATGCATAAACATATAGATGTATATATGCATAAACATATACATGTATATATATGCATATACGTATAATGTACAGATAGACATATACATGTAAATATAACATGTTCAACTGAAGTTGTGTGTGTTTGTGTGTGTGACTGTTTTGTGGTTTTTAAGGACAGTGTTTTGTCAGGACAGCAATACGCTATACAGTAATCAGACAATCAGATAACAGCTCATTACTGTCCTGACAAAACACTGTCCTTAGAAACCACAAAACAGTCACACACACAAACACACACAATTTGAGTTGAACATGTTATATTTACATGCCTATTACACGTATATGTAAGTGCCTATTTACATGTATGTGTAAGTGCATATATACATGTATATGTAAGTGCATATATACATGTACTGTATATGCAAATGCATTTAAACATGTAAATGCATATATGTATATATACAAGAATATGCATATATGTACATATGCATAAACATATAGATGTATATATGCATAAACATATACATGTATATATATGCATATACATATAATGTACAGATAGACATATACATGTAAATATAACATGTTCAACTGAAGTTGTGTGTGTTTGTGTGTGTGACTGTTTTGTGGTTTTTAAGGACAGTGTTTTGTCAGGACAGTAATGAGCTGTTATCTGATTGATTGTCTGATTGTTTATAGCGTCTGACTGTCCAAACAAACAACTGTCCATAAAAACCATAGTACACTCCTATACACACCTAATTGAACATTAAGGTTGATGAAACCACACGTAGCAAGTAATTCTGTTTAGGAACACAAGAACTAAAATGTACCTTGGTATTCGTGTTTAAAGGAAGTTGATCGTGCTTCTGGCTACCTGCGATCTCCTGACTCTGGACGTGTTCACATGACATCTGTAAGAGATCATTTATACTTATATTTAGAGGAAATTCTACATTTTGATGATAGCTGCTGTCACATGTAAACCAATAAACATTACATGATTGTTTGTTTTTGGCCCAAGTATCCATCTCACATAAAGGAAAGATAAATGGACAGAGTATTTACAAAACTCCTCTCATGATAGGTGGACTAAGATGAAATTAAAATTAGCTGAATGAAAGAAAACTATAAATTAAAAAACTGTGACTAATAATATTGAAGTCATACTTAACAATCCCTGCATTATTTATATAATTGATATCTATGTCATATACATACACACAAATATACATATATACATGTATATAAGCATATCATAAATGCATATTCATGTACTGTACAGTGTATATACATATATGCATATAAATGTATATATGCATATCAGATAGACATATACATGTAAATATAACATGTTCTACTAAAATTGTGTGTGTTTGTGTGTGTGACTGTTTTGTGGTTTTTAAGGACAGTGTTTTGTCAGGACAGCAATACGCTATACAGTAATCAGACAATCCGATAACAGCTCATTACTGTCCTGACAAAACACTGTCCTTAGAAACCACAAAACAGTCACACACACAAACACACACAATTTGAGTTGAACATGTTATATTTACATGCCTATTACACGTATATGTAAGTGCCTATTTACATGTATGTGTAAGTGCATATATACATGTATATGTAAGTGCATATATACATGTACTGTATATGCAAATGCATTTAAACATGTAAATGCATATATGTATATATACAAGAATATGCATATATGTACATATGCATAAACATATAGATGTATATATGCATAAACATATACATGTATATATATGCATATACGTATAATGTACAGATAGACATATACATGTAAATATAACATGTTCAACTGAAGTTGTGTGTGTTTGTGTGTGTGACTGTTTTGTGGTTTTTAAGGACAGTGTTTTGTCAGGACAGCAATACGCTATACAGTAATCAGACAATCAGATAACAGCTCATTACTGTCCTGACAAAACACTGTCCTTAGAAACCACAAAACAGTCACACACACAAACACACACAATTTGAGTTGAACATGTTATATTTACATGCCTATTACACGTATATGTAAGTGCCTATTTACATGTATGTGTAAGTGCATATATACATGTATATGTAAGTGCATATATACATGTACTGTATATGCAAATGCATTTAAACATGTAAATGCATATATGTATATATACAAGAATATGCATATATGTACATATGCATAAACATATAGATGTATATATGCATAAACATATACATGTATATATATGCATATACATATAATGTACAGATAGACATATACATGTAAATATAACATGTTCAACTGAAGTTGTGTGTGTTTGTGTGTGTGACTGTTTTGTGGTTTTTAAGGACAGTGTTTTGTCAGGACAGCAATACGCTATACAGTAATCAGACAATCAGATAACAGCTCATTACTGTCCTGACAAAACACTGTCCTTAGAAACCACAAAACAGTCACACACACAAACACACACAATTTGAGTTGAACATGTTATATTTACATGCCTATTACACGTATATGTAAGTGCCTATTTACATGTATGTGTAAGTGCATATATACATGTATATGTAAGTGCATATATACATGTACTGTATATGCAAATGCATTTAAACATGTAAATGCATATATGTATATATACAAGAATATGCATATATGTACATATGCATAAACATATAGATGTATATATGCATAAACATATACATGTATATATATGCATATACATATAATGTACAGATAGACATATACATGTAAATATAACATGTTCAACTGAAGTTGTGTGTGTTTGTATGTGTGACTGTTTTGTGGTTTTTAAGGACAGTGTTTTGTCAGGACAGTAATGAGCTGTTATCTGATTGATTGTCTGATTGTTTATAGCGTCTGACTGTCCAAACAAACAACTGTCCATAAAAACCATAGTACACTCCTATACACACCTAATTGAACATTAAGGTTGATGAAACCACACGTAGCAAGTAATTCTGTTTAGGAACACAAGAACTAAAATGTACCTTGGTATTCGTGTTTAAAGGAAGTTGATCGTGCTTCTGGCTACCTGCGATCTCCTGACTCTGGACGTGTTCACATGACATCTGTAAGAGATCATTTATACTTATATTTAGAGGAAATTCTACATTTTGATGATAGCTGCTGTCACATGTAAACCAATAAACATTACATGATTGTTTGTTTTTGGCCAAAGTATCCATCTCACATAAAGGAAAGATGGATGGACAGAGTATTTACAAAACTCCTCTCATGATAGGTGGACTAAGATGAAATTAAAATTAGCTGAATGAAAGAAAACTATAAATTTAAAAACTGTGACTAATAATATTGAAGTCATACTTAACAATCCCTGCATTATTTATATAATTGATATCTATGTCATATACATACACACAAATATACATATATACATGTATATAAGCATATCATAAATGCATATTCATGTACTGTACAGTGTATATACATATATGCATATAAATGTATATATGCATATCAGATAGACATATACATGTAAATATAACATGTTCTACTAAAATTGTGTGTGTTTGTGTGTGTGACTGTTTTGTGGTTTTTAAGGACAGTGTTTTGTCAGGACAGCAATACGCTATACAGTAATCAGACAATCCGATAACAGCTCATTACTGTCCTGACAAAACACTGTCCTTAGAAACCACAAAACAGTCACACACACAAACACACACAATTTGAGTTGAACATGTTATATTTACATGCCTATTACACGTATATGTAAGTGCCTATTTACATGTATGTGTAAGTGCATATATACATGTATATGTAAGTGCATATATACATGTACTGTATATGCAAATGCATTTAAACATGTAAATGCATATATGTATATATACAAGAATATGCATATATGTACATATGCATAAACATATAGATGTATATATGCATAAACATATACATGTATATATATGCATATACATATAATGTACAGATAGACATATACATGTAAATATAACATGTTCAACTGAAGTTGTGTGTGTTTGTGTGTGTGACTGTTTTGTGGTTTTTAAGGACAGTGTTTTGTCAGGACAGTAATGAGCTGTTATCTGATTGATTGTCTGATTGTTTATAGCGTCTGACTGTCCAAACAAACAACTGTCCATAAAAACCATAGTACACTCCTATACACACATAATTGAACATTAAGGTTGATGAAACCACACGTAGCAAGTAATTCTGTTTAGGAACACAAGAACTAAAATGTACCTTGGTATTCGTGTTTAAAGGAAGTTGATCGTGCTTCTGGCTACCTGCGATCTCCTGACTCTGGACGTGTTCACATGACATCTGTAACAGATCATTTATACTTATATTTAGAGGAAATTCTACATTTTGATGATAGCTGCTGTCACATGTAAACCAATAAACATTACATGATTGTTTGTTTTTGGCCAAAGTATCCATCTCACATAAAGGAAAGATGGATGGACAGAGTATTTACAAAACTCCTCTCATGATAGGTGGACTAAGATGAAATTAAAATTAGCTGAATGAAAGAAAACTATAAATTTAAAAACTGTGACTAATAATATTGAAGTCATACTTAACAATCCCTGCATTATTTATATAATTGATATCTATGTCATATACATACACACAAATATACATATATACATGTATATAAGCATATCATAAATGCATATTCATGTACTGTACAGTGTATATACATATATGCATATACATGTATATATATGCATATACTGTACAGATAGACATATACATGTAAATATAACATGTTCTACTAAAATTGTGTGTGTTTGTGTGTGTGACTGTTTTGTGGTTTTAATGGACAGTGGTTTGTTAGGACAGCAATACGCTATAATCAGACAATCAGATAACAGCTCATTGACAAAACACTGTCCTTAGAAACCACAAAACAGTCACACACACAAACACACAATTTGAGTTGAACATGTTATATTTACATGCCTATTACATGTATATATAAGTGCGTATATACATGTATATGTAAGTGCATATATACATGTATATGTAAGTGCATATATACATGTACTGTATATGCAAATGCATTTAAACATGTAAATGCATATATGTATATATACAAGAATATGCATATATGTACATATGCATAAACATATAGATGTATATATGCATAAACATATACATGTATATATATGCATATACATATAATGTACAGATAGACATATACATGTAAATATAACATGTTCAACTGAAGTTGTGTGTGTTTGTGTGTGTGACTTTGTGGTTTTTAAGGACAGTGTTTTGTCAGGACAGCAATACGCTATACAGTAATCAGACAATCAGATAACAGCTCATTACTGTCCTGACAAAACACTGTCCTTAGAAACCACAAAACAGTCACACACACAAACACACACAATTTGAGTTGAACATGTTATATTTACATGCCTATTACATGTATATATAAGTGCATATATACATGTATATGTAAGTGCATATATACATGTATATGTAAGTGCATATATACATGTACTGTATATGCAAATGCATTTAAACATGTAAATGCATATATGTATATATACAAGAATATGCATATATGTACATATGCATAAACATATAGATGTATATATGCATAAACATATACATGTATATATATGCATATACATATAATGTACAGATAGACATATACATGTAAATATAACATGTTCAACTGAAGTTGTGTGTGTTTGTGTGTGTGACTGTTTTGTGGTTTTTAAGGACAGTGTTTTGTCAGGACAGCAATACGCTATACAGTAATCAGACAATCAGATAACAGCTCATTACTGTCCTGACAAAACACTGTCCTTAGAAACCACAAAACAGTCACACACACAAACACACACAATTTGAGTTGAACATGTTATATTTACATGCCTATTACATGTATATGTAAGTGCATATATACATGTATATGTAAGTGCATATATACATGTACTGTATATGCAAATGCATTTAAACATGTAAATGCATATATGTATATATACAAAATATGCATATATGTACATATGCATAAACATATAGATGTATATATGCATAAACATATACATGTATATATATGCATATACATATAATGTACAGATAGACATATACATGTAAATATAACATGTTCAACTGAAGTTGTGTGTGTTTGTGTGTGTGACTGTTTTGTGGTTTTTAAGGACAGTGTTTTGTCAGGACAGCAATACGCTATACAGTAATCAGACAATCAGATAACAGCTCATTACTGTCCTGACAAAACACTGTCCTTAGAAACCACAAAACAGTCACACACACAAACACACACAATTTGAGTTGAACATGTTATATTTACATGCCTATTACACGTATATGTAAGTGCCTATTTACATGTATGTGTAAGTGCATATATACATGTATATGTAAGTGCATATATACATGTACTGTATATGCAAATGCATTTAAACATGTAAATGCATATATGTATATATACAAGAATATGCATATATGTACATATGCATAAACATATAGATGTATATATGCATAAACATATACATGTATATATATGCATATACATATAATGTACAGATAGACATATACATGTAAATATAACATGTTCAACTGAAGTTGTGTGTGTTTGTGTGTGTGACTGTTTTGTGGTTTTTAAGGACAGTGTTTTGTCAGGACAGTAATGAGCTGTTATCTGATTGATTGTCTGATTGTTTATAGCGTCTGACTGTCCAAACAAACAACTGTCCATAAAAACCATAGTACACTCCTATACACACATAATTGAACATTAAGGTTGATGAAACCACACGTAGCAAGTAATTCTGTTTAGGAACACAAGAACTAAAATGTACCTTGGTATTCGTGTTTAAAGGAAGTTGATCGTGCTTCTGGCTACCTGCGATCTCCTGACTCTGGACGTGTTCACATGACATCTGTAAGAGATCATTTATACTTATATTTAGAGGAAATTCTACATTTTGATGATAGCTGCTGTCACATGTAAACCAATAAACATTACATGATTGTTTGTTTTTGGCCAAAGTATCCATCTCACATAAAGGAAAGATGGATGGACAGAGTATTTACAAAACTCCTCTCATGATAGGTGGACTAAGATGAAATTAAAATTAGCTGAATGAAAGAAAACTATAAATTTAAAAACTGTGACTAATAATATTGAAGTCATACTTAACAATCCCTGCATTATTTATATAATTGATATCTATGTCATATACATACACACAAATATACATATATACATGTATATAAGCATATCATAAATGCATATTCATGTACTGTACAGTGTATATACATATATGCATATACATGTATATATATGCATATACTGTACAGATAGACATATACATGTAAATATAACATGTTCTACTAAAATTGTGTGTGTTTGTGTGTGTGACTGTTTTGTGGTTTTAATGGACAGTGGTTTGTTAGGACAGCAATACGCTATAATCAGACAATCAGATAACAGCTCATTACTGTCCTGACAAAACACTGTCCTTAGAAACCACAAAACAGTCACACACACAAACACACACAATTTGAGTTGAACATGTTATATTTACATGCCTATTACATGTATATATAAGTGCATATATACATGTATATGTAAGTGCATATATACATGTATATGTAAGTGCATATATACATGTACTGTATATGCAAATGCATTTAAACATGTAAATGCATATATGTATATATACAAGAATATGCATATATGTACATATGCATAAACATATAGATGTATATATGCATAAACATATACATGTATATATATGCATATACATATAATGTACAGATAGACATATACATGTAAATATAACATGTTCAACTGAAGTTGTGTGTGTTTGTGTGTGTGACTGTTTTGTGGTTTTTAAGGACAGTGTTTTGTCAGGACAGCAATACGCTATACAGTAATCAGACAATCAGATAACAGCTCATTACTGTCCTGACAAAACACTGTCCTTAGAAACCACAAAACAGTCACACACACAAACACACAATTTGAGTTGAACATGTTATATTTACATGCCTATTACATGTATATATAAGTGCATATATACATGTATATGTAAGTGCATATATACATGTATATGTAAGTGCATATATACATGTACTGTATATGCAAATGCATTTAAACATGTAAATGCATATATGTATATATACAAGAATATGCATATATGTACATATGCATAAACATATAGATGTATATATGCATAAACATATACATGTATATATATGCATATACATATAATGTACAGATAGACATATACATGTAAATATAACATGTTCAACTGAAGTTGTGTGTGTTTGTGTGTGTGACTGTTTTGTGGTTTTTAAGGACAGTGTTTTGTCAGG